>JAOWAW010119075.1:0-12646 GCA_028565695.1 Nicola tetela
ACACACACACACACACACACACACACACACACACACACACACACACACACACACACACACACACACACACGCGTGTACACACATATCATAGACTGTACACCAAAAATGATTTATTTTGCGCGTGAAGATGGTGCAGCAAAGAAGGATATGACAATCACAACCTGGAGTAGGGAGGTGCTCTCATCTCAAACAAAATCAAACACTGCTGGGATTGTTGTCTTACGTAATAATCAAAGAGCATCACCGTGTGTGAGCATGTTTATAAGTATGTGCACCGGTGTATGTGTGTGTCCACGGAACAAATCATGGTCCTATGACTATCAAACGGACTCATTTTCACCACAGTGGCAAGTTCACCAGTGTTAACTTGGTGTTTTCCAAGAGTGAATGGCAGGTTTTTGTGATGTAGATAACGTGGTTTACAATTGACCAGGTGCTATTAGCACAGCCTGGATTAAAGGGCAGTGTTTGTGTGCTGATGCCTGAAAGGAATGTGAGGATTGATCAGGACTTTTTGTAGTGCGACAATTTCATTAAAGACAGTCTCCATTGCACCTTGGTCTTCATCCTTTGTCTCCTCCCTAACTGTTTGAGTTTAACTCAAATTAAACTTTGTGTTAAAAGAGCATTCAGGCATGTTTGCTTTACTGTAATTACAGCACAGCCGTAGATAATTTTGATGGAAGCTGCATCAGTGCGTGGGCATGTGGCATCCACATGTCAGGGACACAAGTCTACTCAAACAACACAAAGGCATTGAACGGCGGAGTGATCACCTTGGCTGACTTTAGCAAACTGGACTTTGCTGAGGTAGGCTATTGGTCTGTTGATCAAAAATGGTTATTCCTGATCAGCCAGAAATTGAGCTGGTGTGTCGCTCAATTATTGGCAGCTCAATCCAGCTCCTTGCAGTTTCAGAAATTTGTGCTTGTTGCTGAATGCAGAGCAGTAAAACACCGCAAATACGCTTTCATGTCTGAAATATTAGCATAGATGAGGGAGGAGAAACACCCGCAGTCTATCTTTACTTTGCACCCATGTCAGTACTCAGGTTACTTGATTTTTATGTATTGCCTTAAATGTTGGTGAATTAACTGTAGTGGTATAACACAGTATTATTGTCATCATTGCAATATGTTTAGAGAGAATTCTACCTGTAGCAGAGCTAATCTACTGTGGATCCTCCATCTATGACATTTACAGAAAACAGTGAAGCGGTGTTACACCATTGCCTATGACTCAAAAGAGAATTTACCATTAGCAAAGAACTTTTAGCATATGATTGGAGTCTCTGTATTTCAGCTCAGTTGCTAAATTATTTTTCCTAGTATGAAAAAGTGTGTGAATGAGCCAAGCACCAGTAGGTAGCATTCATAATATGGGTGTATTTTCTTTCATCAATGACAGAGGATATTTTCTCACAGACTACTGGCTGAACAATCTTTCATTACAGGACATCAATGTGAGTTTCATTGGGAACCAGGCCATCCTGAAAGGAGGTGTGCTTTTTGCAGATGAGACCTCCTCCACTCCAGACATCTCCTCAGCTCTCCAATTTGCAACAAACATCGGTCGGATGAAAGATTGCTTCCTAAATACAACAAACTTGACCACATTCAACTACAGTGGGATGAGTCGTGATGGAAAGGTACTCAAGCTGTGCAAGTCTGGGCTAGAGGGCTGAGAATATGGCAATCTGGCTGTGCTAAGTCAAAATGGAAATTTCCTTGTTAGTTTGCTTGATGAGAATTAACCAGATTGCTACATTAACCCTGTTTCTGTAAATTTCTTTGAGCTCAAGGTCAATAGTCTCTTCATTTCCTTTGGAGTTGTTTGTCACAGAGCATGCATCGTGTATGAGTTCAAAAGAGAACACTCGAACCACTGCTTTCCCAGCACCCACTTGTACTGTCTTGTTTGCAGATCACGTTCTTGAACAACAGCGCAGGCTTGGGCCAAGATGTGTATGCAAATAGCTTTACTCCATGTGCTGCTGAGAACAGTTCAATGTGGCCATGGTCGTGGATAGAATACTTCATGGACAAAGAACTGCGACAGCGCAACTCACCCATCGCATCCGGACCAGCGTGGATTTTCTTCCACAATGCCAGCTGTGAATGCTTGAAGCCAGTGCCAACAAACAACCACACCCACTGGCTTTACCAGCGAAAATGTGACAGAGAGTCAATTGCGCAACTTATGAACAGCAGCACGTGAGTGAATGGATTAATGGCATGAATTAGCAGTACAGTGGCTTTGAATAAACAGAGATGACGAATTTGATCAAATGCATGTTAAAACAATGAGGGAAAGTGAGCAAATAGTTGGGTGAGAAATGAAGTTTACTTCTCTTGTAGGTGGTAAGGAGAATGCTCTGCTGAGAGAAGCTACAACAACTGATTGTGAAAGTTTATGTGTGAGCTCAGAGACTGTATTACAAACACACCCTGATAAGAATTATAATCTTGTTCAGTGAGTTTTAATGTTTAAAGTTTCAAGACTGTTTTCTTTTAACTGTTGTTAAGATGTGTGTGTGTGTGTGTGCCTTTCTTGCACCTGGTCTGGAAATAAGGAATTGCCTATCAAAGATTAAAAGCACCTTTCGTCATGTATACTAGTATCATGATCAGATAGCTGTGATGTACGTGTATCACTCCAGTAGACACATACATACAACAGTTCCCCAGGTCTGTTGACCCCCTGCTTACACTGAAAGCAGCAGATCTAGAGCTGACCAAGGCCATAACGCGTTATGTTACACTAAGCTTACAGCATGCTGCAAGCATCCAATAATACAGGATACTTAAAATCTAAACATCAAGCTGTGCTCAACGCACTGGGGCATTAACGGCAGACAGTATTACCTGTACAAATACACAGTGCAAGCACATCGTAGATTTCATAGGTGATTTCTTATCTTTCCACTATTCACCATGACTTTGGGCAAATACCTCTGTGAAAAGCCTATGTTGTGTATGTACACAGCTGTATACCTCACCTCTGAAATCTCTAGTGCTTCCTGACTGTATGGTATGATGTGCATACCATTCACTCCTCTGTTGCTTAAATAAGATATCTAGTTCAGTGAAGAACAATCCTCTGTCTGTGTATACAGGGAGCTACCTTCTGGTCTCATAGAGAGATACCGTGATGACGCTGCAGCTAGCTTTTTCCAAAATCCCGCCCTGAACGGTGCAAGCTTCTTCCCAAGCATTGACTACCTACTGACTCCGTGGGCCACGTCAACCTACCAGTGGTTTTACCCACGCGATGCAAGTGGTCACATCAACAAGAATCTTACGTTCAACCAGACTGTTTTCACATGGATGGCCAACCTGACCTTGTACCCAGCTCCTGGTGAAACATTCTCATTACAGATTTCTCTGGCTGATGTGTTTTTCAATGTGGTTCCAGCCACTGCCACTATAAAGGTATGCTGTGAAAATAGATGACATGCACTCTAATTTTTTTTCAGTGTGTTTTTATCATGCAGAGCACATGTGTGAAGCAGAGTATGTGCAGATATCAGCTGTCTGGAGTTTCCAACAATTTTTTCACAAACGTGGAGTAGTGAAGTATTAGAAGAAATTCGTTGCCCTCACTCTGCCTTCTTCCCAGCAGGTTCATTGAGCAGTGAGGTACAATTGGTATAGCAGGTTGATCTATGTCTTTGGTGTTTATCACAACAAATGAAAAAATTGAAACACAGTCAGTGAAGAAGTCATTTAAATGTTGTCAGATGAAGCTGCTCTTTTTATAGTGGAAATCAGCTTTACATCAAAGAAAAGCTCTCCAAATGATTTAGAGGTCGTGTAGCATCAACTGCCCTGTCTCGGGAAATGAAACATTCTCCAAACAATGATTAGTGCCTTTCCAGATTATCTGGTATGTTGTTCTTGGTAGGTGAGTAACACCAATCAATACTGTAAAACTGCTTTATGTTATGACAATTTTAATCTTCCATTAAAGCTCCGAGCCAATGCCAATGCTGGTGGCAGGGGTGCCAACACACGTGGTGACCATGATTGCACCACTCTTCGCCATTATGTCAGTAAGAGCCGCCCATGATAGCAGCCTTTTTGCCCTGTATAGCTAGGGAAGTAACTATTTTTGGGGAGGAGATTCCTTGGACCCTTTTCCCCCATGCAGGCCCCTACTTAAAATTTGATGGCTTCCGGACCCCTGAGCTTAGCCTGGAATAACAGTGCATAAAACCACTGTTATGGAGAGAGACTGTGTTACCACATGATCATGATGAGTTTGTGTATTTGTGTGTGCTTGATAAAAAAAGAAACTTGATTGGCTTTTATAATTCACAGCAAAAAGTGAAGTAATCTGGGTAACTGGGTGGTAAATTCTTTTCTCTCTCACTATCTCCCCCCTCCCCTCTCTCTCTCTTTCTTCTGGCATCAGGTTGACAGTGGAGATGCTCTCATCCGCCAAGGCGCTTATCAGTATAGCCAGGAGGATGTGGTCTACCTGGGGAGTTACAGTTCTATTGAGCTGGAGCTTGCAGGAGTTCCAGGCACGAGTGGTCAGCTCTTGATCCAGACAAGTGGGCAGATTCGTCCCTCAAGCATGGACCTCCGCATTCCTTATCGTCTTCAGCCGTGTCACATGGGGTTTGAGGAGACGACTTACATGAAGAACCGAACTTGGGTGAGGTGCATTTCATAATCAGGATGTTTTCAACAAACTAAGTTCAAGTCTTGTGTCATCATTAAAAATCCCACATCTTCCAGTAGAATTGTACTGCACCTTTGACTGCATTCGGTGGGTTTTTAATTGTGTTCGTAACATGTTTAAAACAACACTTTTCTGGTGCTCCCAATTGGGCATCCAAAGATGAGCCTGAAAACTGGATGGGAAAAGTGTGTGAAAGATCACTTAAATGAAAAAGGGCAATTTTCGTGAGTTTGCTAAAACTTAGACACCTGCAAACAATGCAACAACGCTTGGATCAGGAAGTAGGTTTGTCTTTGGTCAATAATTGCTAAGAGAAAGTAAAAAACAGAGACAGGGATACTATAAAACAGAGACAGTAAGACAACATTTCACCCTTAGAGCTTCTTCGCCATGCATGCATGTAGAATACATGCACAGAATGCATGAAGTGAAAACGAGGACCAGAGTCCAGTGACAGACCAGAGCTAGTCCGGTGACAATTGGTGCCAGAAGCGAGCAAACTTATGAACGAAGAAGAAATGATAAATTCACACCTGTCATGCACCCTTGGCCCAAAGAAGGTGCTGGAAAGTCCCAATAGGAAGAATAAAGCCTGGATGTAAACAGCAGCCTGGACTAGCAAAAACGTTTTAGCATGCAACAAAAGATGTGGAAGAGACTAAAACCAGGCCAAGAGCTGCCATCAGTGAAAAAAGCCAGCCCAAAAAATAACAGACAAAGAGGTGTGAGGGATGGAAAAACACTGTCAAAAGTGAGCTTTAAAGTCAGGTGTGAGACCAGAGTGGCAAGCACAGTTTGGCCATGCTGCTTATATACTGGAGTAACTGGAGTAAGAAAACCATGGTTTTCGTCTAACTTGTTGCCTCAAATGATGAAAAAATAACTTTTAAATTATGAGTTGGTTAAAGAAAGAGCAAGAAGGGTGAAAGAAGAACCAGTGCTTTGAATTATGTTCATTAAGAGTATCTTCTTAATAATTATTTCACCTTCTCTTTTCTGAGCTTCTTGTGCCAATTCTTGGGCATGTGTTCTCTTCCAGGCTTCCATGTACGTGGAATCCTTCACGACCTCCTTAATAAATAATGCAACCGAAGTACTTGTCTGCCAGTGTAAGACAAGTCAGAGAGGCATTGACTACTGTGACAATGGAAAAGATGTCTTTCTCCACTGGTCATACTGGGCTGGTGATACAAGTCCACTGCAGTACAACCCAACCAACCTCAGCCAGGTCGAGATGTTCAAACATCTAGAAAACTATGAGGGAGATCTGGAGTCACGCAATTTCATCACAGATTTGTGTTTGCAGGACTATTGTTCAGCTCACAAAAAAGCCTCTTGGTCATTTCGGGCTTCAAGTCCGTGCCTGGAAAGTCAGAATCGGTACGGCCTTCTTTGCAGTGAGTGCAAGCCTGGCTACTCCCTTACAGCTCTCATCTTCCCGGTAAGAGAATGCTGTCTTGCAGAGGATGTCAACGAGAAGAACAGACAAAACTCTCTTGCATATAATAGAAATGTGACCCTCTACGAATTGTGCCCACTACTTCATTGTTCTATAATTTAGATTAAAAACAATCCTATCAGTTTCTTGTTGCAGGAATGATGATGAAACAAGAACTTTTGCTACCTTGATTTGCACTATCAATTACCTTACTGTCACCTTTGCTAACACTACACACACATACACGCATGACATTGCATGCTCCACCATTCCATCTTTTTTTTCTTGTCAGTGCATGCGCGGGCTCATCACATGCTACCAGCTGGGTTGGGGGAGTCATACTCGGTAGTTGGTTTATGCAGTCAATGACTCATTGTTCACTGCATACCAATATTATTACTTTATGGCTTAATGTGTCTGACCATTAGCCTGCAGCGGTGGCCAATGAAGCAATTGGGGTGTTTATGATGAAAATAATGTGCTACTTCTCCTATTCCAGCTTTGTGCTCTCCAGCCAATAGAGCTAGAGAGGTTTAGTATAACACCAATCCTGTGATCTTGTTCTGACACAAACTGGTGCTACATTCACCAAATGTTTCATTGCAGTGCATGTGACCTCTGTTTTCATTTAACATAATGTATCAGAGCAAAGCACTTTTGATTAACGCTTTCAACAGGAACCTGCTATACTGGTGCATTCAATTTTCCTTTATGTGAAAATCACATCAGGACATCAAAATGTTGTGTTGAGCTCACAATGGATGTCATGCAAGCCCTCCAATCACTCTTTTGCAAAGCTTACATTTGACATAACTCACTCACAGTTGTGCTGAGCATCTCAAAAAACCAACTTCCCCTCTTTGCATGAACCTTTCTCCTGGAAAATATTTCCCTTAAATCTGCAAAGAGTTCCTTAGTAGTTTTACAAGCAGACATGCATTTTCTCAACCCATATAAACTAATGCTTTTCTCTTCTAATACTGAAAACTGGTTAACTTCATTTGTGTACCTGAAGCCATGTGAACAATGCTCAGAACATCAAGCCAAGGTCGGCCGTGTCACCTTCTTTCTGGGATTCTTCCTCTATGCTGGTGCTATTCTGCTGATGATGACATACTTTGACCTTGGCAAATCAGCGTGGTTTGATGCCTGGGTGAACTATGATCAAGTGAGTTACAAACGGCAGCTGCTGTGTCAGTTGAAGTGGGCATATGAATAGTCCTCTGCTGATCTATATACTCTTCTAGCATGACTTGCATAGCACAAATTACCACAGTTCTGCATGTTAGCACATGAAGAGGACCGACTCAAGTCCCCTGTCAGCTCTACAGCCTTATTGAGACTTCCCTCAGACACAGTCTATCGACTAAGTTGTTGTGAGAGCATTTTTTTTTTATTCTGTGCAGATGTGTGCATTCATCGCAAGGCGGGAGTACTTCTTTATGACGGTTTCAACTGCATCCGTGCCAATGTGCATCAGTCCACACATGGATGCTCTGCAGCAAATCCTTCTTCTCTACTATGCTCCTGTCTCACTGTTTCTCTGGGTCTTCATTATTTTCCAGCTTGGCCGACTGCGGAAAGTGCGGCGGTGGATGTCCGAACATAGTATTATGCCTACTCTGTGGCTGGCCCTGACCTTCTCCTATGCAATGGTCATCTATCCATCATTCCGGCTTCTCTCGTGTCACAGCTTCAATGGAGAGAAAGTCTTGCTAACTGATGCACGGGTCAAGTGCTTCACTGGGTCACATATTCCATATGTCATTTTGGCCATCACCGTCATCTTGCTGATTGGAATAGCATTCCCAATCTCTCTTCTCTGTTGGAGAACATCTCCTCGAATTAAGCCACTCGTTGATGTATACCTGAGTTACGTGCGCGATGACCGCAGTTGGTGGATTGCAGGAAGTGTTTTCAGGCGACTCGCTATAGCAGGCTTGGCAGCATTCATTACAGATACTATTACGCGGCAAATTTGCCTGTCAGCCGCTCTGTATGTCATTCTTTTCTTGCACATGTGGCTTCAACCGTATCGCAAACCAAAAGACAACTTGCTTGAGGGTGGACTTCTTGTCATGGCTGGCACGTTCTCCATGTTAAATGTTGTGTCTCTATCCGATGAGTCATCAGATTTCTACTACATCATATACCTGGTGGTATTCTTGCCAACCATTCTTCTCTTTGGTATTGCGTTTTTCTTAAACAGAGGTCGTGTCATGCAACTCCTGAAGGATTTATGGCATTGCATGCTGTGCCGTTCTTGGCAGCAAAGCCGTGCCAATGCCACATTGCAAATCGACGACAGCCAGAGTGTCAACTCTGCCAACCCTGTTGAATCAACAGCACTGATCAAGGGGAAACCTGGAGGTCGTGTGAGCAGAACGGAGAAGCTGACAAAAGAAGACCTTCGTGATCCAATGCTGTTTGACTCGCTTGAAGAAAGCATGTCCTGATAAGTGATGTTGATAACTGATAACAGACTGAAACAAGAGATGCACTCAAGAACCTTCTTCTGCATTGAATTTATATATTTATTAAAATGTTAACTTCACTCTCTTCCCAGTAGTTAATGTCTTTCTCTGAACACCCATCTCTCTCTCTCTCTCTCTCTCTCTCTCTCTCTCTACCATGACAAGATGGGCAACACGGTTTTTTGTATTACTCTTCAGAAGTTTCCCATCCTGTCAACACCATATGCCACCTGATGGCAAAAACTAATGTTTGGGTTTCTGCTAAACTGACAGTGTCACTGAAAAAAATCTCCAGAGGGAACTTTGTTGCATTGCTCATTGTTGTGAGTTATTTTATTGTTTTGGTGTTTGTTTGAGATCAAGTACATTAGTGATCACAATAAAAGTGGCCAATGGTCATATGAAGAAGTTCAGGACCACTTTTTTTGCCAGCGCCAGTCTGGCTTGCGCATGCTTTGATCTTCGCACCACATCTATTGTTTCTTCAAGTGGCCCCAGTGTGATCCTAGCTATTGTCTTAAGGCTTCATGTGGCTGCAGCATGAATGCTTCAAGTTGTGCCCTATTGTACAAAAAGTATCATGCAATGGTGCAGTATATAAATATATAGGGGCCACTTGAAGTAACAATGAAATGCAGGCGTAAGCGTCAATGTGGTCTCGCGCTATACTAACTTCTTCATATGTTTTCTAATGGTTACTTTTCAACCCATGACTTCCGGGTCCAATATTGTGTTGAAACAGAGTCTTTTTTATCATACAGTTTTATATTTTTGTCACTGAGAGTGATGAACAGCAAAAGTAAACTCAGACAGTTTGATGGTAGCGTGTGAAACTCTGTGTTCTCCCCACCGCAGCTTGCTGCTATGCTTCCCAGGCGTTGAGTCAGGATTATTGTTCAACATAAATTCCACGTGGTCTCTGGGACATCCTTTCAGGTGTATTTGCCAGCGGCGCACGCCCCACTTGCAAGTTGGCTCTCAAGTCTCCAAGTTCTTGGCATGGTTCAGCCAATCAGAATCAAACAACAAAAAAGTAATGAATTTTGTTTCAGGACCTTTAGAACCACTTCAACCCGACGTCATTGACTTGAGTATTGTTAGGAATCGCAATGCGCCTGTTTCATTGCAACAAGAAGTTGTTGCAAGGTTACAACAAGAGCAACAAGTTTTGCTCTTGTTGTAACCTTGTAACGACTTCTTGTTGCTATGTCGTAACCACCAACGAACATGAATGTAGCAGCTCAGCTGCTCCTTTGAAGATTGAAACTGTATCTGTTATCCAAATGGTTGAAAGAAAGTTACACATGGCGTAGAGTTTGGGTTTGACCAGAACTTGAATCACAGCCAAGCATAGTTCAGTTAAAACTGGTTCTACCCCTCAAATGTGGTGGCACAACCATTTTTGAGTTATTACCGAAAAGCACTTCCTTCAAATCATCTCTGACTGGTGGCAGTGTCAAAAGTTAAATATATTGTCTGCCTGTGGGTTTTCTTGCATGTCCGAGGAAGTTGCAATATGCCTGCACAAAGCCTTTTTGTAGCCTTCAGCCTTTGGTGCCCCCAGAATTTTGAGATCTTATTTAGTTGAATCAGCTTAAACCTGCTTAGGGTAGTGATCTACCTAGGGAACTTGCAAAGTCAGAGTACTTGCCTTCTTGGTAAAGCTTTCGGCAGAAACAAGCAATTTTTTGATGTGAGGGCTGCGTTGAAACCACGCATTTGTATTTAAACACAGTTTTCTTGAAACAGACTTTCATCAACTTCAACTCATGGAAGGTCAGCCATTTCTTGCCCTATCAACTTCAAATTTTCTGCAGAGGCTCTCTGACCAGTGAACTCAAAAACTGTTTTTTTGCCTCCTTCCTAAGTTATAGCCAAGACATGCAGCCAAGGGAGCATAAAAATGATGAAATTCTTAAAGAAGCTGATTCTACAAGTTAGACTCGGAAATTTGGAAAACTCTAGTACTGTATTGCTAATCCCCTTAGACAGAAGCCACAGTGAAAAACTTAGGCTGATATCTTGCACATCAAAGACACAGCAATGACTTAAAGTTTTTGTCTGCCATTTTTCTTTTGCGCATATCTCGGTCACAATCAGTGTTATTACAGCGCAGTTTTCAGCTTTCACTTTTTCCAGCCGAGGTCTTTCAACCAGTATCCAACGTTACAACCATTTCCATCTGGTTGCTAAAGTCAGCCAAGGGGCAGAACTACCCTTAAACAAACCTTGTCAGGTCTAAATTGCAAAAGGCTCCCTGCAGTCCAGACTGTTTTTTTTTCTGCAATGAGTTTTCTTTTGGAGATGGATCTCTAACCACATTTGATTCTTTCTAACCCCACCCACAAGGGTTGTTTATTTGTGAATTAATGCGACAAGGTGAACAAATAGTGAACAACTAATAAGCAGCCATTGGCAAGGAAACATACAAATACCGACGTTACATAACAAAAAATCACTTCAAACATAGCTAAATGTTGTGCATTGTACACTTATCAATATTTCTTTGAATGACCCATTTATAGCTTATACATCGATGTTGTAACATTCGGCCAATATACAGTTTCCATGGCGAATTTTTAACAAAAATTGTTTACATGAGGTTATCAACATTTACCACAAATTCTGCATTCTGCACCCACTAACATCAATGAAAGAGAGAAGGAAACACACAAAAAAGAGAAAGAAGAGAGAACTTGCAAATGTGATGTGGGGGTTTAGTGCTAATCCCAGTTGCATTGATTGTATTGTACTGTATTCCCACAGATAGCTTGAAAAGCTAGTAACAATACAAATACACTAACCCTGACCCCGGTAATCATAATACTAAAGCCTAACTAAATTCTAGCTCCTGAAACCAGCTTTTGGACCCTAGACCTAACCATAGCAACATGACCTCAAAAACAATACTCTAGTCCCTAAAACCAACCTCCTCTTAAGCTCTAACAGTAACCTAACTGCATAAACCTAACTCTAACTAAAGTATGTAGAATGTAAATATCCCCTAGGAGAAACACCTACTAACCACCTTAAGACCATGCCTGTAGAATGGAAAATCAAATCAAGCGTCAGAGGCTCCTGGTCTCGAAAACCAGACATGCGCACAACTGACGCTTGTGGGCCCACTAAGCCTACAACTAGATCTAACAGCCGCAGGCTCGAGTGCTTAGTCGAGCACTGGTGCGGGATAGAAAGCAGGCCTTACAAAAAGATTTAGCGCAAACTTGGTGTGCGCTGGTGCATGATCATGATGGAGAGCACCTGACTTGCAGCAGAGGACACTCAGGAGTGTTGTCGCATAACGAACTATCTACTAGTCCCTGACTGGCCACTTACACGTATGTTTTATGTCCGGACAACACTCGTGGCTAACTAGTAGAAACTCCAAGTGCCCTGTGCACCAGGGAAGGAAATTGAACCAAAAGATTAGGCAGTTAAAACGTTAGGATTAATAGTCACGAGAGAGAGAAAAAAACACTGATGAAGAGACTGATAAAGCAGAGAGAGCCAGGGTGATTGATGTCCAAGTGACAGCTAGACGTAAGAAAGAGGCTGAGGATCTGCTGTGCAGCTAAATTTATGTTGCTGAAGAGCGCAAGCTCTTTGAACCTCACATTCACACCTACAACAGCTCACACAACCACTGTGTGATGTTACGCCTAAGATACAGGAGATGACTACACCACAGTGTTACCCAACTAAACCCTCTCCTTACTTTCTTTGCCCACCAGCCAGGAAACCTAACTGGTGTAGACAATTCAGGGGAGAGGACGCTAAAAAGCCTCGACATCCCACCTCCACAGGGAAGTGAGATACTGCCTAGCTATTGCTTTTGCAGCTGGTCAGTAGGCTTGTGTAGCGACTCAGTGTTCTTGCGTGAATGTGCGGCAGCAACTCTGTCTTCCACTGGGACGGTCAGCTCCAGGAGCAGAACAAGTTTCTGACAGGGCGAGTAGATGACTATATCTGGCCGTTGGGTAGTAGTAGTAGTAGTAGTAGTAGTAGTAGTAGTAGTAGTAGTAGTAGTAGTAGTAGTAGTAGTAGTAGT
>JAOWAW010119086.1:7350-24096 GCA_028565695.1 Nicola tetela
CTCTCTCTCTCTCTCTCTCTCTCTCTGTGGTTCTTTCTTCCCTTTCTCTACCATAAAACCATTTTAATGATTTAGTTCATTAAAAAGAGGTAAGCAAACTACATTTTGTTACAGCTCATTAGTTTTTTTGTCTGCTTTAAATTTGCAGAACTTGAACCATTTTATCTCATTAACATTATTTCAGTGTGCTTTCATTGCCTGCCATGTTACAATCAAGACCACCATAATATCAGTACTGCAGTTGTTCTGTGTGTGAAGTTCTGCGTTCAGACTTTGGTTCAAATTGAAATGCACAAGCAACATCGTTTCTACGGTGGTTTTCCTTTCCTGGTTCCGGTAAACATCTTAAGCAAGGAGCCTCTGAAAAAGTGTTTGGGGACGAACACTTTGTGCTGTGGTGTGCACATCTTTTCCTAATAAACTGCCAACATGATGACTTTCGATATGCTTCAATGCAACAGTTTCTGAAAATGCTGCTGCAAGGGACAGTCTGATATGTTCCATCAACATGGGCCAACATAATTCTACTGGCCCAATTTCTTTTCGAACCAATCAATACATGTATGGTAGTTGTGTAACCTAGATTATTGGTATGGACTGAGGATGGGCGCCTCCTGTGGTTAAATAATGTGTCTGTCAATTCGAAAAGAAAGTTCACTTAGGTGTAAGCAACAGAGCACATCTCACATGTGTGTGTGTGTGTGTGTCACACAGCCCAGGTGGTCCACCAGGCTAATGTGCCATGCAGACTGCCAAGGATGCGATCCAAATTAAATCCACTCCGTGCCTTTTCCCTTTTCGTCTTCTAAAGCACAAACGTGTGCATATAGCGTACAGGTAGATCTCCTAAGCACAAGACAAGAGCCAGCATATCGAGGCAGAGGGCCAGGGATGTCCAGTGCCTAACAGTTTCCCATACAATTTATACCACCAATCTCTCTGGTCAAAGTTCCAAGGGTTTCTCTGGCCTACATGTAGGCTTATGATACATGCATGTGCTGGGCCCATAAGAGTTACATGTGTGCGCCACATGTAGAAACAGTGTCAATCGACAGCCTGTTTGAAGAACTATGCATAGGCTTGTGATACTAACGCCTCCTCACCCCCTGGAAAGAATTGCAGCCTCCACACACTGCTGTGCAAGATTATAACATGTTTCTCAATGAGTCATGGTTAGTTTAGCAACAAGAAATGAAGAGCAGGCACAGTGCGTGCAAACCATTTAGTGTTGGCTATCAAAATGTTGAAATTTTACTTCTATTGTGCCTACTGGTCCACTGAGAGAAAACAGCTTCAAGGAAGATCGTTGTGCATGCATGTCTGTGCATTTTCACTACAATCAGTCATCAACATCGCCTTCATATCTGCACATAACAAGAGAACCCCAAGACAGCATTGTTAGTCAATATTAAAACTTAAAAACAATACCGTATTAGATTATGGCAAAAATGACTTAATTATAAGACGTCCGAAGAGGCTAAAAGTTGCATAGTTCATCCAGTCCCCTGCATGCTGCCAATCAGTAAAGTTGAGTACTGGATACGTAAATACGAAATACTGGTACACTGTGAATCAACAGACTTTCACCTTGTTACCAAAATGCCAGCACACTACAACACAGAGGAATGTTGACCAGGGCACAAATGCAATTAACAGAAGCCATGAAACTGAGATCTCACAGTACAGGCGCACATCAGAAGTGACTTACTTGGAAAGTCTTGCTCTCAGCTGTTTAATCTGATCATTTTTCGTGGCCAACATCTTCTTCATGTTGTTATACGCAGCTGTGGCGTTGAACTTCTTCTCCAGTTCCTTGAAACAGAAGAAAAGCAAAAATTCCCTTAAAAGCAGTAACTCACCAGACCTGGTGAAATGCTGTAGAACAGAGCAGTAAAACTTAACCCTTCCACTATTCTTAAGGACACTTGCACATGAGAGTAAAAGAAATTCATGACCCCAACTGGCCACTAACCTCTTTAGCGGTGTTCAGTTCAGCTCGGACAGCAAGCAGATCATGCTGCAGGCAAACAAAATGTCAGACAGCACAGTTGTAACAAACAGGAAGCACAAAAACGCATCCACTTGCATCTCTTGATGTGCAATCAAGCATCCATCCTCATAAAGAACATTCATGTAGTCCAAAAGTAGCCATCACACTACACTGGTAAGGTTACCATGGTTACCAGCAAAATGAGAACATTAGTTTCTGAAGTTCCAAAGAACACATCCACATGGCATGACCACCTTCATTCATTTTCATTCTTAACCAAATGCTAGAAAAACATGTTTGCAGCATCAAAGCCTACAAGAGACTATGCACAGTTAACATTTACAGTATGTGACATCAGTTTTCAACAGTGATATGGTTAGCATGATAATGGTTTTCATTGCCGTGACTGACCAAAGTCTTGGTGAGCTTTTCCTCTGTGTCTTTGACTGAAGTTTCTTCCACAGTTCCAGTTGTTGTTTTCAACTGCAAAATGATCAGACAAGTTTGTGTGAGAAATTCAAACATCTTAGGCAAAAGCTCGATCAATTTTTTTTCATGTAAAAATGATGAATCTGCTTTCACATGGGACACAGACCCGAAACCGTGCAGACACTTTAAGACTTCCAAGTCTGTACACTGTATACAGTTCAAGAGTGCACCTCATATACTGGTCTGTGCTATTTATGTTCTTACAGTTTGAAGGATGCAATCGCTCCGCTAAAAACAATTGCATACCACTCAATGTTCACTGAGACGGGGCAGGTTTCAAATGAAATGCTCAAGTTAGTAATGCAAAGTACAGTCAGTAATTCATAGATCAGTCAGTAACGCATAGCACCGTGACAATGAACAATATTTTATTGCACCTAGACTTGTGTATTGCACTGGACTACTTTGCATCAATTGTCTGAATGTTTCTACCATGAATGTTCTTCCACCAACCTTGGCTAGTTCTTCCTTTGCTGATGCCACCTCTTTCTGCAAAGCCTCCACTTCAGTATCAGTGGTCTGACATATGCCACAAGCAGACCCAAATGCACAGTGTTAGTAAAATTAAATAATGATACAGCTACTGTAATCCTGGAAATTTTTGTAAGCGAATAAATTTTATAAACCAGCTGGCCTGCCATTTTATAAGCTCAAAAATGTTGTAATTTTTGTCTTGAATGATACTCTACTGTACATATGTGTGTATGCAGATAATCCCCTAACCAGGTAAATTTCATGAATTTTTAAAGTGTACGAAATTTACAAAAATGCTTATAAAAATTTTCAGGATTACAGTAGTGAAGAGGACCATACAAGGCCATCTTCCGTATTCCGTACTTGACTTTGAGTCATGCCATATTTCTGTACTGGTTCTGCACATCATGATGTTTTCCCGTACTGATCATTGCCATCCATATAGTTTTTCTTTGCTTAGCCATTGCATACCAAAAATACGACGGTGTTCAGCTGTCGGCAATGAGGTGTGGGAGCAATTCCCACATGTAGAAAAATGATGGGCATGCAGCGCACACAAGAGTGCTGGTAAATAAACATTGAACACAGCATGTATACTTGTCGACACTGCTGTAGTACATTACTTGTACTTGTGCATAGTCATACTCGTATACTGTACGTGTGTATGCTGCTGTGTACCCACTGTGCAGTGCCGTGCCACTCGTGTTAGCCTCTGTGATTAGTTGGTTAGGGGAGGGAAAACCACAAAGTGTGACAAAGTCCTATTACTATCAGGCTGGTGTTACTTATGATGCCAGTATTGAATATGCATTGCGCTACACTCTACACTGTAAAGTGATGGTCCGCATGAATGCGTGGTGTATGGCTAGTATGTGTTTTACTGCAGTGAACTTTCAGTGCCTCTTGGTGAGTGGAAAATGAGCGTGCAAGAATATTCACTTTCAGTTTAGGGAGCAATTGTTGCTCCTTTGCTGCTCAGAATTAAAAAATAAGGGGTTTAGCCACCTTAAATTTCAAAATTTTTCAGGGGATGGCCCGAATCCCTCTCCTTTCCCTGCCCCCTTCCCCAACAAAAATTTCTTGCTGTCGTCTCTGAATTATCATAGCCAAGATTTTTGTTGATGTTAGGTTGACAGATCATCCATAGTAATTTCATCCACAGGTTTTTATCCTTGGCATACATTCATCCACGAGTTTTCACCCATGGCATATTTTCATCCACTGGTTTCCACACATAACATATTTCCATCCAGGATATTAGAAATAGCCTTGCATGGGCCTCTAGTGAATAACACTCTACTATGGTGTATATTTTGACAGGCTAGGTGTGAGGTTTATTCCAACATATTGACAGACTGGCACAAAACCAAACACAGAGCTGCTGTAATAACAATGGTCTCTGTGAGGGAAACCTAGAGAATGGTGCCCTACCATTGCACTGGCAGACACCTTTTTCAAAGCTTCTTGTGTGTGAGACAGTGTGTCGGCCAAATCGTTCTTTTCACCAGCTGCCTTGCTAGCCTGCACAAGAAGAAGTAGTGAACTTTAGAGAGAGAAAAAAGTGCACAACAATATCTATGAGTAAAGGGTGGTGGTTACTTCTAAAAGGAAATTTGGGGGAGGAAGATTCTATTATACCTAAGATTTCATCATATCGTGAAAGCCTTAAGATTTAGGATTAGCTTCCTCTTGATGGAGCAACCACTGAAAAATTCCTCATGATTGAGAGTAGAGGAAATGGCAGTTGTTAGTTCATTTTTTTTACTTTTCTAGAGTTGTTTCAGCTTGTCAGAAGGCCTAACAAAAATAATAAATGGCCATCTTATGATGTCCTTCAAACAGAGCTACAGTTTCTCAAAATTCCATCTACCAGTAGAAGATATTGAAGGAGCGTAAGGGTTGACTTAATAAACCAATGCATGTGCTGACATGTTGAAGCAGTGCATGGGCTGGTTTTGCCCCAGCCACTCTTCAATTCTGTGTAAATTTTCAAAACAAGAGACTTTCTGGAGAATCTGTCGCTCACTTTGTAGATCATGTACTCAACTAGAAGTGTGGAAAGTTTCAGCATGATTAGAATTTGTTTTGCTAAAATATACTCTAGAAATGCAGAGAAAGCCCTTTTCAGTGCAAGTGTAATTTTAATTATCCTACCATGCAGTCTGGAATGCAACTTAGGCGCACTAACTTTGATACATGAAGCCCTCGCATCATAAAGCTGTTAGGTACTGCCCATCAGAAAGCCTTGCCCGGAATTAAGACAAGTCCCCTGGCATTCCAAGTTTGTTAGGTAGGTAGATCACTGCCGTAAGCAGTAGATTCAGATAAGTAGATAAGGGCTCAAAATTCTGTGGGCGCCAAAGTTGATAACTACAAAAGCTTTCAATGCGTAGAAACTGTAGCTTTAATGGATAATTGCAAGAAAGCCAACAGCCAAGCACTTTCAATTTCTGATGTTGCCACCTGTTAGAGATAGTTTGAGAGCAGCACTTTTCACACATAAGTGAAAAAAAATGGTCACAGCAGCCCATTCAAGTGGTAGCCACCCTTAACTCTAGTAGCATCACCATATATCTGGAGCAGAATACAGTAACATTCATGCACCTACACACTATAGTCCATGCATAGCAGCACATATTCAAAAGAAGATACTTGAGACAATTGTAGCTTGGTTTACTGCATGATTGGAGCCTAAGGAGGCACAGGTGTCCCGAAAATGAAAGTGGACATTTTTTTAGCTTGGTACTTTGCATGACAGAAGTAAGCTTGAGGGAAAGGTAGGTAGGTATTTATTTCATTCAAATTGACTGCAGTTTGGTGGAGTTACAGGCTGTGAAAATGTGACTGCTTTGCACAGTTCTGTCCTGTTTTGTTTGTCTCAGCCTATCACCATGAAGGGCAACTTAGTGTCAGATTTCTTTTGTGTGGATGGTGACCCCTGCTGTTTTCGTGCTGTATACTCACTGAGGTGTGACCAGCTATAAAGCACATGCAGAAGGACTGAGAAGCTCATCAAACAACCAAAGTTTGAAAGGAAACTTTTTATATCCTTTTCAGTTTTTTTACATATCTTCCATTGCCTTGTGTACAAAACATGCCTAAAGTTTTAACGCACATAGCAGCAAAAGAAGTTTTGGGAGTTTTTTGTGCTACTTTACTTATGTGAGTAGCAATCAGTAGCCTGCATTAACAAATTTGACAATCAGACAAGAGTTTCAGGGCACCTGAGCCTCCTTGAAGCAAGTGATGAGCAGCCCACTTGTACATTATTTAATATGCTAAAATTGATTCTATTGCCATTTGTATATCCGCAAGGCTGGGGTTGCATTTGCAGAGAGTGTAACATGCACTTACAGTAGTGGACAAACCAAACATGCAACATGCACAACACCTCTACACACATCCTGATCAGTGTCAAGTCAACTATCACTCTCCTTCTTACCTTGCCTTCCAGCTCATCAACTTTGTGCTTCAGTCTAGCATTTTCCTGTTTGAGTTCACGAATCTCCTGCAATGATTCAGAGTAGGATATGAATCGAATGCTCATACTGTGCCCAGATCAAGAGTGGGTGTACCTAATGAAAACACCCATATGGAGTATACAGCATGTTTGGATGATATGCAACAATTGGAAGATATACAACAATTGGAGGATATGCAACAATTGAATGATAAGCAACAATTGGATAATATGCAACAATTGGATTATATGCAACAATTGGATAATATGCAACAATTGGATTATATGCAACAATTGGATGTTATATGTTACACCCTATAGCAGGGCAATCCCTAAAAGAAGGCAAGTCCCTATAGTAAGGCAGATCTATCAAGTGTGGGCATGCTTAGGTTCAGAGGTAAGTAGTCATGGTCATGATGTTGTCATAATCATTAGGTGGAGAGTCAAAGGTTGGGACCACAATGTTTCAAGCTATCTGTTTGAAGCAGTTGCATGTGACCCTGAGGCGCTGTCATTTAGTACTAGTCATTTGTCAAATAGAAGCACCTTTGACACTGTCATTAATTTCCGTCAATTGTCAAGATGGAGGGTGTATGGATGACAGGCCACACCACACCACCCACAATCCCAGGGAAGAGTGGAGCATTTCTATCAAATGCTGACAAATTTTTTCCGCAGGGATTTGCTCAAGGAAAAGGACTGGCCATCTAGGCTTCAGTACTTTTGCTCCATCTACAACAACCGTGTCCACAGCGCGACTAAGCCAAGGACACTGTACGAAGTTTTCTTTGGTCTGCCTAACTTCTCCTCCTCATGCAAAGATCAAGCTCACCATAACCGATTGATGACAGAAGAGTGTGAGTTCTTGGATTTGCCAAAGGGTGACAATGAAGCCAATCTGCAAATTAATTAAGCTCCGGATGTGAATTGAACGAATTCAAAAGCAGTGACCATGAAGCACATTTCGTTCACCCTGCCCTGGACCAGTCTGGGGCGATTCGGTCAATCATGGTCCATCTGTGCTGTCTGATCAGCTGATTATCAACTATGTCAGTTGTAACGTTAACAAGTTTTCTCATGTTTCTTGATCTCGATTATGATCTGATTATGCACACGGTTGAACAGCCATGCAAACATAACATGTTGTAACATGTACTGAATCTAAATAAAACTTGAAACATCATGACCCTCAATCTCGACCTCTGAACCTAAGCATTGCCTTAGTTGGTAGATCTGCCCCGCTATAGGGACTTGCCCTCTTATAGTGATTGTCCCATTATAGGGTGTAACAGATGTGCAACAATTAATTCAGTACAGTAGACCGAGCAGCACCCAATGCCTTGCTGCACATGTGCAATACAGTGTGCACACATGGCTCCTTATCTTATACATCCACCAAAGCTGCTATACACTGCACTTACACAGCTTGAATGTTCACTTCGTTAGGACTGTCAAGAACA
The DNA here is from genome assembly GCA_028565695.1 of Nicola tetela. Taxonomy (NCBI): domain Eukaryota; kingdom Metazoa; phylum Porifera; class Calcarea; order Clathrinida; family Clathrinidae; genus Nicola; species Nicola tetela. Next base: position 15,224 of record JAOWAW010119086.1, read on the forward strand.
AAGGAAAAGATTGCGTTTACTTACCGCATGCAAAATGGCTGCTGGCCCACCTTCAGCAAGAGGATCAAGCTTGTTGACCTTTGGTGCAATAAGGTCTGCCTGCTCCAGAAAAAAAAAACATAATTACACCTTTGAGAAAATTTAATTGAACGTACGCTGTAATTTCGTACATGGCATGTAAACTCGTCTATACAAGAAAGTGCAAAGGTGCGTTGCAATGTTGCTGAGAAAATCAACACTTTAGCGATTGCTGAAAAGCATACATGTATTAATTAACGCAATAGTTTGAATTTTCAATTGTGCATAACACAGCAACATCCTGTAATTATGAATAATGACCTCCACACCAGGTGAAAATAGCTATGTCAGCTTGATCTATTGCACCGGGCACACCCTGACCTTGGCAGCTGTTGGCCGATCACTGAACTCTTGATGTTCGAATTGAGCAATCTGCTCAAGTAGCTGCCTGAACGTCACAACCAATGAGAGCAGAAGAAAACATCAGAGAAGTTGTGCATCAAGTGACTCCGAATCAATTCAGCTTCTCTTCAGCCAGTAGGTTCATCACAAGTACAATTTCAAACTGTTCCATTAACAGCTTTCACAAGGTCCAAGCTCATCTTATCAGAGGTGTCTTTGTTGGGTGAAGACTGCTACAAAACAATGCCATCCAGGTTTGTGAGGATTCTACGATCCATTCAACTATCGCTTTATCAATGGCTGTTCATCAGGTGTTTAAACTAAATATCTACCATGGTCATGGTTACTATGGTCATGGTTAATTAACAGAACTTGAATTTGAAAGCCATGAGCTGCCAATCCAGAAATCTCAAGAATCAACCATACATGTTTCTGAAGCCAAGCTACAGTTGGTTGGTTCAATATGCAGTGTGTATCGCCAATAGAGTGACTGGATTTATTTAAGAAAGTATCACTCATAGTGCATGATAAGCTCCATGAAATTCAAGAGCACATTATGTTTTCACCGATTCATTTTATTCTTATATATAGTGCAGCACCCATGGTATTAGATAACCTATAGTAACATTTCACCTATATAGAAATGGGGTGGGGTAAGCAAACAATGTCAGATTTACTCAGTCAGCATCAACTGTAGTAGTAATCTCTTCACTAGGGATGAAACGGTTCCAATATTTTTGGGTTCAGATACAGTTGGCGTCACAGTTTGGTTCAGGTATCGGCACTAACCACAAGTTGGCATTCCAGCAACTTGGCAATTAACATAAATGTCAGTAGTATGTGCATGTGTATAGTTATATACCATAGCACAGAACATCTGGAAGAAGTAATGTAAGCAATCAAATGGGAAGACTGCTGACTACTTAGTATTCAGACTGCTATTGCACAGGCTAAAGTACAGGCACAATAATTTGCTTCCTTACTTTCGAAAACTGGGTGTTTCCCACCTGGCCATTAATGTAAACTTTGTTCTCATAAGCCATGCACATGCATGCCGACCTGCGGTGACACTACACAGGATATCAATAGTTTACTATCGAGTCATGCTAGTGATGTCAGCTGATCAAATCCACACACTTTTGTTGCAGTCAAAGCAGACTAAGAAAAAGATGCTTGCAAACTAGTTTCAGGAAATTGAATGGGACGCAGGAATGGTTTTTCTGACGCAAGCCCATCCTAATATTATTTTCCTATGCCAAGTGCACACAGTGGCTTGAAAAGCACATAGATCATCCAGTTCCTTTGGTTCCAAGTTCTGAGTTTGGGAACCTGGAAGGATCTTTGATGCTGGTTCTTAAACCGGTTCCTCCTCCAAACCGTCACATCTCTACTTTTTATCTGGTCCCTTCTCCCACCAACTGAATACAGGTAACTGCAGTGTCTATGCTCACTCATGGAAACTCAAGAGTCGGAGTAAAGTGAGATGAACCTTTTAGAGTACCGGTCAGTGGGTATTCCTGCATACACGATGTGACCAACTTGAATCGATCAACTGTGCATGAATTGTATATCATTCCTGAACATGCCACAGGGCGCACACTTTGCCACATATCAGCTGTAGAGATGTATTACATAACAGAACAGAATCTCATTTTTCAAAGGGGTTACTCCAGTACCCTATAGGCAATACATAATGTATTTCACTGAGACTTGAATTAATTGGCTGCATGGCACAATGTGGCATTTCCCTGGCAACAAGTGGCCACACAAGATCATCTTGTGTCATGCTGTGCCGGAATATTTCAAGTAATGTTGCAGCTAATAAGCTAACCTGTTCTCTAACTCTGATATGTTTGGCTGCAGTTGTAGCTTCCACTCCTGTGCCTGGCTGAAGACTTGTCTGAGAAGCAATACTTGGGTATGTGCGGCATCGATCAGCTCCGTCTCAATGTCACCTTTCAGCACAGCTTGCAAGCCAGACACCATCTCCGCAACTTCTTTGTCGCTAAACGTGTTGTCCTCCACTAGCCTGCCGGAACAAACAAATTTAACATTGACATGCAAAACATGAGAATTTTACAGACCTGGCTAAGAAGTGGCAACTGGACTACCTTACATCTGGTGCCTGTTCTGCCTAGCAGTAAGGATGCCGCAGACTCAAGCTAGTATTATCTGTAGGGTCTATGTAAACTGGGCATACTCTACTAGCTACAATGGTCATGTGAGGAGACTATCAGACAAACATTATTTTCCAATGCAGATGTTGTAATCCATTATATATATGTCTTTCATCAATACCTGAAAAGACGTTGGAGTTATAACCTATTTAAGAGGAGGGGGAAGGGGGGGGGGGGGGTTAACACACACCCTTATAAGTGCTCCTGAAAATTGTAACATGCACCAGGCCATGGAGGTGAAATAGAGCCACAGCCACTGAGAAACTATTTGGGCCAAAAGCTGTTCAGGATATTACTGGTGCATAATACATGTATTCGTATTTACATGCATATAGAAACACATATTAATTACTATATTAACTTGCCCAACAAATGGTAAAATAAGACCCCTTAGCCATCCTTGTTACAATTGTCCCATATTTTATTTTTCTCGTACATGTACAGACATAGAATATTTGACTTGAATAAGCCATCTGGCTTTCTGCGAGTGTAAATAACATAGAGATACAAACATTAATACTTCTCCATGTACAAAAACAATCTTATCAGTGCAGATAGTTTTACTGTCATTTATGGCGCAGAGCAGAAAATCTTTGTAAATAAGCTCCACGTAAACATTTGTAACTTTATGGTAACTGTTCTAATTTATTTGGTGGAATTGAAGGTTCAATGCATTCGTGATTCAAAGCATTCAATGGCATGTGCACAGCTAGAGGCCTTACTTGAATAACAATGCTATTATTTTTTTTTTCTTTTCTTTCAGAACTTGAATGTTCAACAACTTATGGATACAACACTTCAATGTACATAAGAAAAAAGTTTTTTTTCATTAATTGTCTTTTATACTTTCATGATCTTGATAGCCAGTGCATGTACATCATGCTATATTATATTTTGCCGTCTCTTTCCATGGACAAAACTAAGCAAAAGATTTTATTCAACGGTTTGATTAATCTCTGTGACCATTCTTCAGGAAACCCAAAATATATATTTCTTTCCTCAGAAGGCTCAGACAGATTAGTTGAAGCATTGAACGTGTACGTGCAATCTTTTGTGTCCGTTGATCACAACTCGATTGAATGCAAGAACTTCTGACTAATAACAAATAGCATACCAGACAGGTTACGTCAATTTAAATTTGAATAATGCAAGAGTGGAAATTTTCGGTCAATTTGCATGATAATGGCACTACTTCTGCTGTTTTCTATAAGTATACATGTATGCACATGATGAACCGCCAGCTGCATGCGGTACTTTGTACGTACGCCGTTACCATAAATCGCTACCGAAAGATGCTCAAAAGTGAAGTTAACGCTAAAAATTATCGCTTCCGAAGATTTCCTGATTGACTCTTATTATATTACAGTGTTGGAGAACTTTGATTAAAATGGCCTTGACTCAACTATACAGCCGAACTATTAGAATAGACTAGGTAGCTCTTCGGCAGCAACAATATTAAAATGAAGGCGACCAGTAGGTTAGTAGGCACCTATCAGCTTTAATTCATTTCTTCATATCATGTCGCTTGATGTTGAGCGCGGTAAACTGCTGAGAGTAGTGTGAAATTTCATCAAGATCTGTTGGATATGTTTTGCTCGCATACCGACTCTCGAGAAGATCCTCAAAAGCTGCCTCTACCGCCCGCACCCGCTGTTGTCGCTTGTAGCGAGCAAATCGAAGATAGTCGACTACAGCCTGTTTGTGACATGGTTCTAGTCCCAGCGACTCACCGCTAGCCTGTTAAAAAAATACACACACAACGAAAAGGTAGTACAAGGCCCTTGGGTAATGTCTCATGCCCCTCTACTGTTGCTGATAACTTTACTCACTGCTTGGTATTCTATAGAGCTTACCATGTCTTCAAGTTCTGGTTTACTCTATGGGAAGAAAGAAGAAGAAAGAAATATTCTGCTTGCTTTGTACAAGAAGTTGCCGGTGTACTAGTAACTACGCTCAAGACATTAGCATGCTGTACATTAGGAAGAGATTTCACGTCACTGTCAACGCAACACAAAATTTTAATAGCCGTTGGTGAGTGTGTTTTGGTAACTAATCGGCGATCCACAAATCAACTGCAAGCCTGTTGAGCGCACCGTGACGAAGCTTCGAAGAGAGGCTAAGTCATTCTATTCTGGACTCACGCGTCCTTAGCGCGTTGTTTTGCCGATACATGTATATCTGGCCTAGTGCTCATGCACGTTGTCGCGGTGATAGGTTTCCATGCGACGTAGATCTACCAGCAGACAAAGCAGACTCGCTAGCTAGCGCTTGTACACAGGTGGCTTGATCTCCATTAATTTTTTTGAACTCCGAGCATAAACAGAGACGAAACAGGTGACCACAGATTTCTGTATGAGATGCAACCATGAGTATGCGTCCATCCGACAAGGCACGGGAATCAACGCTTGATATACCGTATTACAAACACCTGAAAGAAACGCCATTCTACAGCTAAATTATACCAAAACGCAACCTGAAGCCTACGGCTGAGAATCCAGCCCAGCTGCTTTTTGAGCGAGTTGGAAAGCCTGCCAGCTGCGCGCCTAATTAACAAACATAAATTGGGTCAAGGGGACCGAGGAAGTAGGAGTGGTGGTGTTGTCCAGAGGGTTCAGAGCGGGAGGAAAACGGAGATCGTGTAGGAACAGAGGGTCGCGATTAGGGAGAGGTCGGTGCGGCACTTTAAAATTCCCGTAATCTCCATAATAATCAAGCTGATCGCAGCAACACATCTATAATGCTCCAGCTACAGTCTGTCTCAACTCAGCTCTATCCGGATCCTGAACTGATTCGAAAGACTGCTACTAGTATATCCACGATACACATTGCCGGCCACTAGGCCATGGTAATAAAGTTAGTTGTTTTTCAAGTCATGACAGTGTGAAAAACGGTGCGCTCGTGAGCATCATTTTGTTTTATTATCATTATTATTCTTTTTAGGTAGTGTGCTACTCTATGCCCATGATGCGACCAGGGCATTTCGCTACGTCCTTCATCTTTTCACTCACAAATAATGCAGGGCTGTACCTGCCCCTTCGTAAACAAAGCTGCAAATATGCATGATCTATCGATCTACGCGTTGTTGTCGGTGTCGCGAGCAAACCGCCGGCGTAAGCTAAGCTTAATTTACGCAATCAGAGCTTATGCGTAACAAGAGGCAAAATTTGAGGTTTCTCGCATCCTAAAAAAAAAGAAAAGAAAAGAAAAAAAAGAACCAGTGCAATGCCAAAAATCGGTGCGCGCTTCATTGAAAAACTGTCTTATCTTCTTCTCAGTTTTATTATTACTAGTACCGCAATGATCACGACATTTCTGTCAATGTGCACGTGTGGGGATTCAAATGCTGCACACTTGGAGAGCCTCGAGGCTTGCACGCGCTTCAGTTAACTTCGGCGGCAGCTTTGTTGGCTTTGATGTCTTAGACCGACATTTCACGGCGAAATGGTTTGGCTTCCCACAGTTCGAGCATATTTTTCCGGCTGCCGGGCAGTTTCGTTGGCCTCTCCGATGCTGCCTGCCGCAATAGTCGCAGTCGTTCATGTTCGAAACGCTACGCTAGTGTCTCGCCAACATCAAACCAGCTTTAACTGCGCTAAAACTGTCCTTTGGTGACAGAGCCATCCCGCAAAACAATGATAGTTTCGCAGTAACAAAAGGCTGCGAGTTCCAGCTGTAGAAAACACGTAGACATCTGCATGTAGTCGGAGCGCTTGCAGAAGGTGGAAATGCTTATTATAGGTACTTCCCCATGCAGCTAGGGGAATTCCGCCAAGAAGTACATGTAGCTACAGAAGAGCCGCCGCCCTTTGGGTGCGCTAGGCCCATTCCGCGGCTACAGTGTATACGCGGATCCTAACCTGAATTTACCGGGACTCATCACATATAAGAGCCTGGCACTGCGTCAAGGTCGGACAGGCAGGCACAGCACTTATAGCTGAAATGTGCACTCCTCGGCGTTCAGCTGGCCCACTACTACTACTGGCACTAGTACTCCACTAACATAGCAGATCATAGTATAAAACTCAGGAGGAGAAACGCCGCTTCCTCGCCCTAGGTGGTTGGGTTGTCAGAAGCTAACTGAACTGTTCATGTTCCGACCCTGCCTTGCTGACTCGGAGCTCCCTTGCTAAGGGCATTTCTTTGGCACCTGAGCCCATGCTCGGTTCAACATCATGGTGCAACAACGAATGCCTAGCTGGAGCCCGCGGCCGCCGGCCATGTGGCCATGGGGACGACTTTCTCCATTTTGGCTTCCTGCCCACCCACAGCTAGGGTAGAGTTGATGGGCAAGTTATGACGAGACATGCTCTCATTACATTTTAGAGTAAGTGATTGTACACACCTGGCAGGGACCACCATAACTGTGCTGTCGCAGGGCCTCCGACTCGAGACCATGATTTCCAACATACATGTATATACTGAGATACGAGAGCTGGAGAGTTGGAGACTTGCGACTCTAAACAGCCATGCAGCTCCATGCAGCCACTCATGCAGCCGGCAAACAGTCCGGCAGCCTCGGAGTAGTCCTCGGAGTTGTCCAGCAAACACTGATTCCTGGCAGACCACATAATATGTATCGATCGGCTAGCGCAGACTCGCGATCGTTGCGCAGATTTTCAAAAAAAAAAAGACCGAAACCTAAAACCTGGTCAGACCAGGACCAGAGCATGGCCAAACCAGACCGAACCACAAAGTAGGAGCCGGGGAAGTCCTACCGCGGCGACTGGAGCAGACCGGAGCTGATCCTGTGCTGACGCGAAGATGCATGTAGACCGACATATATGTCATCGCGTCTCCCTAGCCGCGCCAAGCATGAGACGATCAGACGTGCAGACAGCTCACGGCGGTCGAAGTTCGAAGTCCGAGCGACCGGCTCCGGCCCTCAAGCTTACCGATGAGAGAACAGCATGTTTTGACTTCGTCATTGAAAGTGAAGCCGCTTTTTTCAAAAGCAGATCAACTCAGTTGCTACCGGTAGATCTACGTGCTCATAGCTCACCAATCCGACTCAGTTCAGCACGATATTATGCTCCATAGGCCACTGCCGGGGTGCTTACTGATTGAGAAGACAAGACGTTCTGTTATTGTCCTTGCCGAAAATGACCTAGTTCGTTGAGGGAGGTCAGACCTAGAGGCAGAAACCAGACTTTACGCGGGCAAGTCAGGGAGGGATGGCGTTGAGGAGAAAGACGGTGACTGTCGACCCAACCATAGCAGCCATTTGCGAATTAATCCAGGGTGCGACCATGCTAAAAGCTGTGCGAAATGTAAGGAATGCAAGCCACTTTTCATTGCCGTTCTGTTTTAATCACATGAACACCCTATTTCTCGTGGGGCTAACATCGGGGCCTTTTTCCCTTGATTGGCTCAGGGCAAACCGCATTTCCGTACGTTCGCTCTCTCGAAAGGTGAGTACTGTCGATGCCACTGCGTTTTTTGAGGTATCTAATACCTGCGCCTCCGCGGTTTGCTTACGTGCGGTTCAAGATTTACTACGTCTGACGTGGAACTCCCCGAACAAAAAGGATGCTTCTGGTAAGAGCTGGACTGCACTGTAGCTGGAACCTAAACAAACGCAAAGCAAGCGTGAACAAGCTAGTTAATAGTATTGCTGTATCGTTGCACGCACTCGGTATGTTTGTGTTGACGTCCGCCTAGACTGTCCAGAGAACAGAGATCAACTTCCTATAGATTTTATCAACCGAGTGTTTAAATCAAATTCAAGGTAATCTTCAGAATTTGGGCCATTTTGTACAGGTCATCAGGATATAATACTAGTCGCAATACAATATAATACAGACAAAAACAAAAAACAAAAAAAAACAAGAAACGTTTTCATACACAACTGTTGACAAGTAGGTCGTGCAGAAGAGACTGACTGTGCTTTGAAGATGGCCATGCCATTGGGAAAGAAACCGAATTTTTTTCTGCATATTGTATTTCACGGAAGTAAACCCTGTGACCTCACTCTTTCAGTGCAGTCAATATTTCTGAGTTTTTTGGTGTTGAGCTGACTAGAGTCAATCGATATCAATGAATACAGACCCCTCCCCCTCCCCCCTCCCCCAACAACAACAACAACAACAACAACAACAACAACAATACTGCAAATGAGCACTAGTTTCGTTTGAATGTGGACTACCATAGTAACATATGGGCTTGGGTTAGGGTTAGGGTTAGGATCTAATAAGCCCTTGTATAGTGCATGATTCCACTCTATGCTGTCAGTATTTCTCTCCAATGCGTGTGTGTGTGTGTGTGTGTGTGTGTGTGTGT
>JAOWAW010119087.1:0-12643 GCA_028565695.1 Nicola tetela
AAGAAGAAGAAGAAGAAGAAGAAGAAGAAGAAGAAAAGTGATGATGTCAGAGCAGCTACCATGTTGTTTGAGGGAGGAGACCTTTTCTTCTCATTCAACCTAAACAGTGCATACCATCATGTTGAGATGGATCTGCGCTACTACAAATACCTGGGAATTTCTATAGATGTTGCCGGTACGCAAAAATTTTACGTGTTTACCTCTCTGCCATTTGGCTTTTGCACAGCCCCATAGACCATTTTCACAAATAGATAACGTCACCGATTGATGCGACTGTGTAGGGCAAAACATTGGCGTAGCACATCAAAAAAAGACTGAGAGTGAATGCAAACGGAAGTTGGATCGATGGGTAGTAGTTTTAGATTCGACCTTTTCAAGACTTATCATTACTGCTTAGAACCATGCCCTTAAACTGTGCAGTAAATGAATGTTCCAACAAGTGTGGCTCGTGCTACCATAAGTTTTTCCGGTTTTCCTTGACCAACAAAGATTGCTGTTGATGCTCGATTGCTTCGGCCTGCCCTTGTCATAAGAAAGGGAGGTGGCCAAAAGAACATCATAGGATTTGTGATGTCCGTTTTGTCGCAGGGCATCCATCACTGGACCCGAGCGACGTGAACTTTGTGCCTACTGTCATTTCTATCCGGAAAGGGAGCTATGGGCAGGGTCTTCTGACAAAGGAGAGAGCTACTTGGGCGAAATGCCGCGACAATGAGAAAGCATGCTGGCACATGAGAAAATTCATCAACTCCAGCAGTGCTGAAGGACAGGAAGAGTGAAAGGAGTCACTTCAGTCCAAGACCCATCCCATCAAACTGATCAATGTGCGGCATCTGTTCCACCTCCAACACCACAATGCAGGCCAGCGGCATATAGCTGTTCAGTGTGTTTGTGTCTGGCTGAAGAGAACAGGCGTCTTAGCTCATCTTGGTACTCATGAACCCCATAGAAAAATGTCATCGAAGAGAAGGATCACCTTACCAGACTTTATATGGGTCTTCCAACATTTGTGATTTTTATGGCGCTACTTGGATTTTTAAGAGGAAAGGCTGAACAAATGCATCTGTGGAGAGGAAGCAAGGAAGAGAAGGCAAGATTGGATCAGGGGAAGGATGGAGTTTGTAGTCGTCAAGGAAGGTCATAACGGATGTTAAGTGTGGGTGATGAAATGCTGGCTGTACCGATGCATCTTCATTTGGGTCTGGTAGCTGAAGATGTCTACCACCGGTTTGTAATTTCACCATCTTACTTCTCCCAGTTGTTTATATCATGGGTTGAGCTATTGTCAAGGGAGTTACCCACTTTTTTTCCATGGCCATGTCAAGAGAAAATTGCTTTTCATACACCCACTCAGTTTATCAGGTATCCAAACACAGGAGTAATAATTGACTGCTTTGAAATAATTATCAAAAGGCCGTCTCTGCTTAGGGCCAACTGTAAGGGTTTCTCTCATTAGAAAAGCCATACGACTTTCAAAGCCCTTATTGCGATTAGCCCTGGCAGTGTAGTCACTTTCCTCTCAGCCCTCTACTCTGGATGTGCTTCAGATAAATTTATCACAAAGGCATCTGATATTGTGGAGAAGTTGGAAGAAGGTGACAATGTGATGGCTGATGAAGGATTCAAAATCAATGAGCTGCTTGTGGAATGATGTGCCGCATTGAACATTCCACCATTTCTTGGACGAGGCAGAATACAGTTTACACGCAAAGAAGTTGATGAGACACAACACATTGCTGCTCTAAGAATCCATGTTGAGCGTGCTGTCGCCCAAATGAAGTCGTTCAGGATTTTGCATGGTACCTTGCCCATTACGCTGGCTCCCTTGGCTAACCATATTGTCCAAGTCTGTGCGTAGCTGCCAAATTTTATGGAGCCTCTTGTTGGCTCTTATTAAAAGAAGTCTTTCATTTATCATTTTGAAATCTTTCTATTATCATTAATTTTTTTGTCTTCTTGATCTTCCTCACTCTTCTTTCTTTGTTTACCAGAACATAAGTAAATAAATATACATTGCTCTACAGCACTTGCATAGTGTCCCATCATCATCACCAGTGCAGATGGGGTGAAAAGCATGTCCACATGAGCAGGTTCTCAATAAAAGGCCTGTCCATGAATACTTTGCACATCAATGACTGTGCTGCTTCTCTGTGACTGAGGACATTTGAAGAAGTGTTGAAGTCGCAATATTAAGTCCATCAAAAGATGAAGAAGACGACTGTGCTGCTTCTCTGTGACTGAAGACGTTTGAAGAAGTGTTGAAGTCGCAATGTTAGGTCCATCGAATGATGAAGAAGATGACCTATCTGGTATTAACGGAGCAAGTGGGCTTGGAAGGAAAGAGCTGCCTGTTCCAAGCATACTACGGCCTAGGTTGTTGGGAAGCAAAGGTGTAGACATATCCATGTGTGTTGCAGACAAAGAATAGGTGTGTCCAGAGCCAGTAGGTGTCTCTCTGGTAGGCTCAGAGCTATTAGGCAGCAATGATGTAGAGAAATCCATAGCTGTAGGCTGAATCATGAGTAGGCTTACTTCCGTTGAAATTCTGATAGAAAGGCTACCAGCAGATGAAGCAGGGCTACATCTTTCCTGCTCTTTCTGCACTTGCTGAAAGAGGATCTCAGGTACAATGTGTTCAATAAAAAACGCCCGAAGCTTCAGCAGGAGATTCTCCATCCACAGCCTGTGGTCAAATGCAATTCTTTTGCCACGAATATTGTAAGCCGCTGTCCATACAACAAAGTCTGCCCAAGGCTGTGCCATGATGGCCATCTCTCCGTGGACCTGTGTGTAGTAACTTCTCTTGACTTGAAATCCATTAACAGTAGTTTCCAAATAAATCTTCCCTGGGAAATTGTTTGCTATTTCTGCTAGAGACATGCAAGACACATTAACATGGTCAATCTGACTTGGGCACTTTACTTCTGGTATGCCATCAGCATCGGCTGATGGGTCAGAGAGAAATCCATCTGTAGAAGCACACAGGTAGCTCATGCCAGGATGTAGCGTTATGCCAGACTTACTGTATGTTACGTCACGACCTTGAGCCTTCGTGAACTCAATATAGTCTGTGATAGCTTGGTCTTCATGTTCAATACCCCACAGCATAGCTTTTGTAGGTCTGAACATATTGCGTGATATTTGAAACCAGGCTCTTTGATTAGGTCTCTGGTCTCCTAACAAGAACATCATAGAAACTGCTGCTAGTAATTCAACTGATTTGCAAATGTTTCCACAGCTAGCAGGCTGTTCTTTGCTTGACCACGAGTAAGGAGCTCGATATGTGCAGACAACTTGGGCTCAATTTGTTGTTCAGATGCATGATCAGCTAACATTGCAAACAGTACATTAGAATCCATCATGCTAACTTCATTCAATGGCGCTGAAGAGCTGTCTTTCTATCTGGGAATGATCATTCCATAGACCTCTTCATTCAATGTGGCCTCCTTTATCTGTTGTAAAACATCATGATCCCAGAAGTGAAAAAGACCATTGTTGGGCAATGACTTCGCTACTGTGTCCAACAAATGCAGTATGCAGTTCATATCTACCTCACAGTCTGCTTGCACTCTTGGGTCAAAAGTAGCTAAAACATCTTCCACAGGCCGCCCGCTCTTCCCCTATGCTGACTTCTTGAAGTACATTGTTGAAACTTCCACACGCTGAACATGTAATGACGATCACGGCTGGTGCCATACCATTGGTTTTCCTGTGCTGGTCACATTCTCTGGCAGTTTGTCAAGCTTTTTCTCCACACAGTCCAGTAGGTAATACAGCAGGGCAGCCATGTGGCTATAGGATTCACACAGGCCAGCTACGCAGCCACACTTGGCTTGATATATTCTCCCCTCATTGTCTAAACAGAGAAAAACTTGATATGCTTCCTTACCTGTGGAAGGGTATGACTGATGTACGAAGCCTTTGACATACATGAACTTTTCTGAAGGCAGACTAGAGCAAACCCAGACATTCTCAACCCAACAACTGGCAAAGTATCGGTGACCTTCGAGAGACAAGAAATTTGCACGCTCTCTATCATTTATATCTTTGCAGCGCATTTCAACAAGGTAGAAAAATATCAATTAGTATCTCAACGACTTGAGGCCATTAGGAATAGTCTTTGACCTTGCCATCACTGATTCAAAGTCCGGTTGCCTGGCCAGCACATCCTGAGCGCTTTGAGATATATACAACACTTGCCTGGCAACCTCGTCACTGTCATATTTACCTTTTCTAAGCAAACCCATTTCAGCGTAGCGAACCAACCTTTCGACCAGACGTCGACCTATCTTCCTTACGTTGCTCTGCGGAACTTTTAGGTGGCTGCATATCTTCTTAACTTCTGGAAGCCGTAGACTTTTCAAATGAAATCTCAATGAATGATCAAGTTCAGCTTCTTTCAGCGACGAACAGCGCACAAGATCGTCTATCAAGATGTTGAGGCCTCATGCGTCCAAATCGGCACGTCTATTCAAGGAATCCCTTTTACTTATGGCCAGGAATCCACCCGGGCAGAGCAAGGCAGTCGAAGCTAAATACTGAAGCTTCCTTGCCTAGGGTAGTGTCCGACAAAAGGAATCAAGGACTTTTGTATTCACTTTCAATGTGCCCTACGTCAATGTTTTACCCTTCACAATTTTTGCAGACCGGAATGTCATCTATTTGTGCGAAAGGTCTATATGTGTTTTCAAGGATATGCCGTGTATTAGTACAGCACTGGTGCTCACAAGGATACCGGACATTAATGTCTGTGGAAGATTATGCTGGCGCTGCCAGCTCACTCAGTTTTTGCAAATCCTTGGTGCTAACTCTTCACACTGACGTGCTTAGTTCTGTTTTCTTCCTAAGTGAGAAGAGCCGTTGTGAGCCAGCGCACTGGGCTCCATTTCTGGGCTTCATCTGGGATCTGTCAATCGGCTACTTGCGTATCACAAAACGATTAGATGAACTATTCTTGCTGCTCGGTAAGGTGGCAAATTGTGCGACGAATGTCGTGACCCTCGTCTCCTTCCCAGGCTAGCAGCCTCTATTCGCCCTGCCGTTGTTCCCATCACCCATCTCAGGACGAGAGCCATGTATAATAGATACAGTGCCACATCTCTACTGCATGGCCTTGATGCGCACACGGAAGTTACTGAAGAAGCTCTGCCTTCAGCCTTTGGCGGCCCCAGAATTTTGAGCTCTTATCTAGCTGAAGCAGCTTAAACTTCCTTAAGGTAGTGATTTACCTTAGGGAGCTTGCGAAGTCAGAGTACTTGCCTTCGGGGTAGGGCTTTTGGCTGGGCTGAAATGGGCTAATTTTTTATGTGAGGGCTGCGTTGAAACCGCAAATGTGTATCCTCCTGTTGCATGACGTGATAATTAAACGCTGTTTTCTCGAAAAGGAGTTTCATCAACTTAAGGAGGATTGCTACAGTATATTTTTCCCATAGAAATTGGAAAAACCTTTGATTTTCCTGAAGTTTCATGTTTGTTTGGCAAGATTTTGAGAAAAAAATGGCAAGATACAACATTCACTTCCACTTTACGGGTCCTCCAAAAACGTGCAGGATCCTGAAAAAGATGCGAAAATCATGAATGTAAAAATTCTTTGCTCCTTGTTTTTCTCCTCCTGTGGCGCTTGCATGGGTTAAATATTTCCATGAAGACTTTTGTAAACACCCCTGTGTCTAATTTGAAGCTGCTTCAGGCAATCCTGGCAGGAAGGGAATGACTTTTGTGGTGAAAGATCTGGTGGTCCACAATTTTATAGCACATGATGCATGGCCAGTAATGCAGCTATTTGACTACACTGACATCAATTTACCTATAAACAGCTGACTAATGCTGCTGAATTGGTTACCCCAGGTCTTCATCTATTATAAAAAGCCAAAAGTAAAGTTCCTTACAATGCTCGTATTGAACATAGACGAGAAGAAGGTGAGGCAGTGTAAACTGAGAACCAGCAAAAAGGAGGATAATGTTGGTTTAGACAGGCAAGTAAGGAGGGTATGATCATCAACAGCTTGTCTTGGCGCTAGCCTCAAAGAGCTTGTTTACAGCCTCAATGATCCTGGTCATCTTTGTCACCCAGACCTTGCCATTTGCTAGACACTCTCCAAAGAGAAGGGAGATACCCCGGCATGGATCCCAACGATAGGCCAACTGGAGGTGTTTATATGACAGGCCAGATCCAGCGATCTTTGTGGCTGTTGAAAGTGAAATTTTCTTCTCTCCACAGCAAAGATTCTCCTTCAGGCTGACCGAAAGAGTCACTCTAGTCTTCAGATAGTCCTCCCAAGCCACAACAGACGAAAGACTAGGTGACTCTTTTGCGATAAGCTGTAGTGTAACTCCAGCTTTCTCCATGACTGCAGTGGGAGCTTTGTCATCTACAGAGGCATCATGGGCAGAGAACTGCTTTCCTACTAAACTTTGAAAAAGCCCAACAAGCGTATGTGAGGTTTCTTCTGGCAGCCTTTTAGGAAGAAGAGGTAATGAGTCGCAGAATCCAATCACCTTTTCAGGAAATGTCTTCAATGAACCAACACCTGTCAACTGTTGCAGGAGCACAGTCGAATCAAATACAATACAGTTATGCGCAACAAGTACCCACTTCACTGGTGCGAGAGATAAAGAGAGACAGACAGACAGACAGATGAACAGACAGACAGACAGACAGAAAGAAAGAAAGAGAGAGGGGGTAAAGGGGCAGAAAGAGAGACTCAGGAAAAAATATTATACAGATACACAAAGAGGTGGGAGAAAGAGAAAGAGATTCAGGAAAATAACTCAACAATACAGATGCAGAGAGAGGAGAGAGAGGAGAGAGAGAGGGGAGAGAGGGAGAGGGGGAGAGAGGAAGGAGAGAGAAAGAGAGAGACGGACAAGTAAATCGAAAGAAAAGACTATGGAGCTGGACCAGACTTTTTTCTCGGAGTGACGGACATAGCTACAAAGCTACGACTGCAGAAACCAACTTACCAGGAGTAGGAGAATCCAAATTAGAAGAGCTCACCAACGTTTCATCACTTGGGGCTTCAGCTTCCATTTCCTTGTATTGCTCCTAATTGTTTCTTTGCTGACTGACAGCTATCATCGCTGAATAAGGATAGGAATAAGGTAAACGACAAACCAATTCAGCTTGACCAGCTAGTCTCTTCTCACTATATAGAGGTGAATTTTATCCATGACGACACTGGACAAGAACTCACTGTCGATCCAGTGGCGATCAACGTCGGGAGATCTTGATACACCATCATCCCTTTGGTTCTCTTCATCATCCGTCTTCTCGCCAGCAAAAATGTTTCCTTGGTTATTCTCAAAGCCTTCTTTGCCATTTCATTTGTTGCAAGCTACGAAGGCTGTCAGATGAGCTGCCGCGACAACTGTCCTCCACCACCCATGATAGTGAATACGGTGACCCAGCTTGTTGGCACCAATTTTCTGCTGTGGCGAAAACTAAAACTGGTTGAGGTAAAATCCAACTGAACACTGACAACACTGATAAGCCACTAATCTACCAGTGCGAAGCTCTTCCCTCATGGTGAAAGGAAAACTTCCCACTCAACAACGATGCGAGGCTCAACAGTACCAATGTCTTCGCTGACTTGTTCCACACGTCATCATCCAGTTCAAAAATGCAAACAAAAATTAACCTAACCAAAGTGCTGCCGACATGACACTGAACTGCAAAAGCAAAAGTCCCTTGACGAAGAGCTTCGTGGCCGCCAACAAATGAAAAAAAAATCATCCCAACTGTGGCTCAACTATGGTCAATCGTGTCGCATTGAGCCGCCTCCAGCCAACTGCCAGCCGCCGGCTCACCGATGTCATGATAACTTAAAATTGTAGGATGCGCCAAAAAGCTGCACTGTCCTTACTGTCGCACACTCATCGTAGATCAGCCATTTCTTACCCTATCAACTTCAAATTTTCTACAAATGCTGTCTGACCATTGAACTCAAAAATGATACTACAAAAAGTTGTATTTTTTCGCCTCCTTCCTAAGTTATAGCCAAGACATGCAGCCAAGGAAGGCTAAAAATGTTGAAATTCTTATAGTAGCTGATTCTTCAGGTATAACTTGGAAATTTGGAAAATTGTAGCACTGTATTGTTAATCCCCCTAGACAGATGTGACAGTAAAAGAAAATTGGGCATATATATGGAACATCAAGGACACAGTAACGAGTTAAATGTTTCGTCTGCCATTCTTCTTTTCCCCGTATCTCAGTCACAATAGACGTTACCACCATGCAGTTTTCAGCTTTCATTTTTTCTATCCAAGGTCTTCCAACCCATATCCAACATTCCAACCATTTCCATCTGGTTGCTGAAATCAACCTAGGAATTTGTCACAGAATGCCATGTGATCAAAAGACGTCAGAATCTGTTTCTTGAAGGGTCATGCTGCTAGAATCTCTTCTCATCAATGGCCCCTTTGTGCAACGTGCTTGCTATTTGCGTGTGCTGCTGTGCAAAGCATCATTCACCATCTCGTGTTTGTCCCCCTTATCCAGAATGGTGCACTGAGAGACTTGAGGTGTAAGTTGTTGATGGGAGAACAGGAAATGCAGCATTTTGATATTTCTTTTACTGCTTCTGATGGGACTGGCAGTTACAACACCAAGCACCATAGAAATACAAACGACAAGAAATTGTTTTTATTAGTTGCCTGTCATGTGGTTTTATGCAAACCTTCTGAGTTGGCCAAGTGTTTGAACTTGATCTGATTCTGATGGGATTAGCAGCTGAAATGCCAAGCTTCATAGAAATTCAGCTAAAAAGAAAACAGATGTTTGTACCAGTTGCCTGTCAAAGGGTGTCTTGGAGGCTTTGTGAGTCTTGCCTGAATTGTTTGGTGCTGTGGAAATATGGCAAATAGCCACAACCAGGTAGTTGTTATACCAAAGTGTTCTAGTGAGTTTTGCAGGGCTGCAGGTTGATCACTTGAAGGTGCTCACATATAGCTTCTTGTATGACTGTGCAAGGCAGTGTTCCTTGGTTCTGCAGCCAGATGGCAAATAGCCGCACCCAGATAGCTTATGGTACCACTACGCAAGGGAGTGTTCTTTGGTAGGTAGGTAGGTAGGTAGGTAGGTAGGTAGGTAGGTAGGTAAGTAGGTAGATAGCTAGGTAGCTAGATAGCTAGGTAGGGAGATAAGTAGGTAGATAGCAGTTTTATTTTACATTGCTGCCTAAACAGTACATGGGTACAACTTTAAATAGGCCTGGTTTCAAACACACTAAACAGAAGCTACATTATCAACAAAGGAGACTAGAGTAGTGGCTAAGATCTGAGGATCTTTTAAGAGCTTGATTAAGCCAGACTGAAAAGAACCAACAGAGGGAGAGACTTTAAGATCGTGTGGAAAAGCATTCCAAAGTAACGAGAAGAGGTTGGAAAGTGAATATGCACTGTACTTGGTCTTATTGACAGAAATAGGGACCCAGATGATTGACCCCTGATTGGGTATGACGGAGAGGGAGTACTGAAGATATTGGTCATGCAGTCAGCATTGTGGCCTTTGACGCATGAATAGGTGAATGTTCAAGCCTGGTAGAGCCAACAAGCATGCAGTGGAGGGATGGACTGACTCTCAAGCAAGGGTTGAATGTCTGACCAAGGCTGTACTTCAGCAGCAGCACTGGCACCATGCCTGAACATGCTCTTTAGGCGGTGACGGTCTCTAGCAGAAAGGGAGGTTAGGAAAACCACAGCAGCATACCCAAGGCCTGGCAGGATCACACTCAAAAGGAGTAAGGTCTGGCAGAATCCCGCTCGAAAGGAATAGGCAACGGGCTGCAGGTGACATCTGACGCCACACGCGATGTAGAGCTCCAATCTTTCATCCCACCTTTGTTGCAAGTCTGTTTATGTGATCAGACCATGGCAGGTTGTTAGAAAGTGTCACCTGAAGACACTGAGCAGAGTGGACAACTTGTATTGGGAATCCTCAGTAGAGGACGGACAGTTGTTGATCGACCAGAGGCTGGGGAATTATAAACATGGTAACAGTCTTTGCAGAATTGACAGACAGACCACGACTTTCCAGGATCAGACCAAGGTCTTCAAGGGCATCAGAGGCCATGGCAGTAGCTGACTCGATGTTGCCATGAGAAGAGTAAAGGGTCTTGTCATCCGCATACATGAGTAGGGTAGCACAATCAGTATCATGGTCCCAAGAATGTCAGATATATACAAGTTGAACAGTAGAGGCCAAAGGATGCTTCCTTCAGGCACTCTGCGAGACACCAGCAGGAAGTTTGAACGCCCAGATGCTGTGACGACATGTTGCCAGTGGCTGGAAAAGTAGCTGGCGAATCAGGCGAGGGCTAGGCCAGACAGACCAGCTACCTGGAGAGCCACAATGTTCTGTTGGTGACGAACTGTGTTGAATGCCTTGCTTAAATCAACAAGTATGACAGTGGTGGACAATGCCTTGGCTCTGGATAACATCCAGCCATTCAGAGCTACTGCTACGAGCTGCACAGTGGAGCAACGTCACCAAAAACTAAACTGGAAATCACTCAGCACAGCACAGTCAAGGAAGACATTACTTAAATGCTCTTGAACAAGCTGCTCTAGCACCTTCGAGAGAATGGAATTCAAGGAAATACCTCTCTGTTGGAAGTTGCGAAGGGGTCACCATCCTTTGACCAGACAATGGGTGTGATGGTTGCCATTTTAAAAACTAATGGAGCTATCCCAGTCCTCAGAGAGCAGTTGAAGGTTTTCTTCAGCAATGGCTCCAGCACTTTGCTGCAACTCTTCAGAATAAAGAGTAAAACACCATCTGGACCAGGGGACTTGCTGGCATCTAAGCCGGGAAGCACTTTCACCACAACAGCACAGAGAACCATGGCAAATTCGCACAGGTCATCATCAGAGGAGGTCCACAGGGGATGTGGTAGCCTGGCATTGTCCTCTTTGACTAGTTTGTGAAAGTAAGTGTTGAGTTCATCTGCAGGGATTAACACACGCTTCTTCACAGCACTGTGACCCTTTATCAAGTTTACAATGTTCCAGAGCTGTTGACAGTTACAGCTGTATTGAATACAGGCTGAATTGTGATATTCATTCCAAGGCGGTGATAGAGGTTAGTAGACAGACAATGCAGACGTTAGAAACAGCAGCATAGCATGCAATGGGATGAGTGCCACTTTTGATCAATGGCTTTGCGTTACTGGAGATGTTGGAGGAGCTCTTGTGTCATGAATGGAGATTTCTTCTTACAAATAGCATGGCAACACAGTGGTGCACCCATGTCAAGGGCAGTGGTTAGTTTGGCATACCATTTGGCCAGCATGCTATCGATGTTGTCTGTAGAAAAAATCAATGCCACTTTCTTGCAACTGCAACCCAAAGGATTGAACGTCAAACTTCAGCAAACTGCAACTGTAGTACAAGTAGTCATCCCAGTGAGAGGGGCTGTGCTCTATGTATCTAACCGTGAGGGAATGGTCTGAGGCTACAAAAGGAGCGACAGAACCTTCAGTTATGCAATCCACGTAGGTTAGGATAGCCTCCAGACACGATTGCTTCGGGGCACAAATTTTGCTGGCAGTAGTGACGACATTGTGAAGATTGAACAGTGAGTTTAGGTGCTAAACTAATTGGGCAGATTTGGTGAAGAAGTTAACTTTCTAATCTCCAAGGAGGATAATGTTTTCACCCTCTGCTCCTTCCATTGTGTACAAAGGGTCTTTCCAAAAACTGACTTGGCTAGCTGGTACAGACACATATCTGATTAAACCGATCTGCCAACTCTGCAGACAGTTAACATCATGACCTTGGGCTTAGTATTATTTCCCAGACAGGACAAGCTTCACAGCCTACAGGCACACTGTGAAAATTTTCCCAACACATTTGTCTCTCTTCCTCGCCAGCAGAAAAAAACGACACACCTCTGGAAGGCCAGTAGGTGTTTGTGTCTGTCTCCAACGCACCATCATGCCAAGTCACTCTTTTAGAGCGATTCTTCATCGCCAGTTGGCACTCCAAAGATCAGTATATATTCTGCAAAGTTGGTCATCAGCAAAACGGCGCCCATTTGCTCAGGAATGCATCAATGACATACTCCCCAAGCAAGAGAGGTCGTGCTGGCATCAGTCTATAAAGTGACAACTATGGCCCTCACAGTCTTCTTGCTGGTGGACCCTCTGCAGCAGCCAATGCAAGAGTTCTAGACAGGCCTTTCAAATAACACGGTGGGTGGAGAAGTAAAGTGGCAAAAAGGCTACTTTCAAGAGTCTCTGTCAGATCTGTTGAAGGTGCCTGAGTCATTTGGCTTACAGCTATCAGTGCAGAGCTCAATTCCAGCTCTCTATGCCTTGAAAGTAGTAAGGGCTAGCATCCTTCCCATAATGTTGTGAGGTGAGAAATGGCGCTTCTCGCCAGCTGAACGATAGTGACAGAGGTGAGATGTGAGTTCTTGCAATCCACCCATGCTTTGCTCCACCATATTTCCCTGTGCTGCGAAGGCGTATAATGTGGTGCATGCCTGTCTTTCAAGTTAGTCTGAATATTGCTTTTGCTTGTACAGCCCTTGGACCCCTTGCCACGTCTTAGAGCCCTTTTGTCTTGATTATGTTCCAAAACAGATTGGACTTAGTCTTGTTTCAATGTTGTAGGTTTTTTTGCTCTCTCTCTCTCTCTCTCT
>JAOWAW010119098.1:0-12642 GCA_028565695.1 Nicola tetela
CTTTTAATAAACTTTGCACAGTTCTCAACAACAGGGAAGGTGAATGCATTGTGGCTTTTTCTTCCTTTATTTCCATGCTCTCGTGGTATGACACCGTTTTTTCGCAGATGCAATTGCAGATTCCTGAACTCCCGAGAGCCTAGATTATAAATGTACCTAAAAGCACCTGCGCACACATCCTGACCCTCAAAAGAATAATGGAAGGCGACTATGTTTTTTTTTTCTTATTTCTTGCATTGGTTTCATCGCTACACAGCCCTGAATTCATGACACCAAGAACGAGAATTTCTTTTTCATTCTTTGCAAGCTCAAAGGCTGTGTGTGCATGATAATTGGGATGAGCCTTAGCGAGGCCCACATATAAGTACCTTGTGGAGTGAATAGGGAGGTTAGGGGATTCGTCAACGAGAGAATCCCGAGTCATGGAGCTAGTCACTCGTGAACCATTCATCACGTCACTGAAAAGAGGTTAGGTGATTCGGACGTGAGCGGACGCCCGGCTGAGCATCTGTTACCATGAAAGAAAAAGGCGCTACCCATGCGTCTACCCGCGAAGCCGAGTGACAAACCGATTTGTCTAGCCCACGAGTTAGGCCCTCGCGACTCGTCACTCCGGAGTAGCTGACTCATTCAAACTTCGCGCCTGATCGTACTCGAGCCCAGATTGTGATGCGGTTTCTGATTCGTCAAAAATTAACG
This sequence comes from Nicola tetela, assembly GCA_028565695.1. NCBI lineage: Eukaryota > Metazoa > Porifera > Calcarea > Clathrinida > Clathrinidae > Nicola > Nicola tetela. The sequence continues at coordinate 700 of JAOWAW010119098.1, forward strand.
AATCACCTAACCTCCCTAATATCCTCTGGCGTGTGACGTGAGCCGTGAGGTGTCCGGCATATATCCACAGTGGACACTGCTTGCTTGTGGGTTACTAAGATGTGCGTCCCATGTACTATTCATCTATATATAACCTGGGTTACTAAGCTGCACATTCGCTCACCCCACAATGCCCTGCATTCACACTAGTTATGTCAGTAATCATGATCGTGGTCACAACTGTACTTCTACTCAAATTGCATCTACAGCTTACTGACTGAGGTGCTCTGGAGCTTGCAATGGTGTAGAATCAAGGTATCCTCGCTCGCCTTCGGTTATTATGATCATGATCAAACCACACTATAATAGTAGTCAATAGCAGGCATGTGAAATAAGCAATGTGAAACAGAACTTATGGGGAGGTCTACCTCTCCTGAAGAACTCATGTGAAACTGAATATCCAGTTTCCACCTGAGTGTACGAAGTCTTTGAAAGAGGACATTTGATTTATAGTAAGTATTAAAGGGTTTTTTCTTTCTTTTAAGGCCATAGTCTATTGGAATTCCTGAAAAATGCCGTTCAAGCCGGCAGAATCATAACCAATCATTTTCTCCTTTTTACTCCGGTTGGGAGTGCACAGAGGAATCAAACCTGTAACACCAACTGGCAAATTGGTTGAGTAGTTAAGAGTGTGATTTTCACTTGGCTAGGCGGTTGGTCACCACAAGTTCAAGTCCTCTGCACTCCCAGCCAGGGTAAAAACGACAAAAAGATTGGAGTTCCTAATATGTATACATGGGTCAGCAACATGGCTATTCAACATGGCCAGTTTGTTAGAATGATCTACCACTTGCACTAACCAAGGGCCATTGACCCGTGGTAACGTACGTTGGCGTCCGTGCTATATGTGCAAACAATCAATCAGATTCGCTTTGTATTTCAACTTTCCTGCATGCCATTATGCAGAACGGAAGATGAACGCAAAGCCACAGCTAATGACATTCCTGATGGTGTCTCTTACACAAACTGGCGGTTGTGCAAACCTGAAAAGTCTATGGAGACCGACCTAGATATGTTTGTCTTCTCTCTCGCAATGGCCGAAAGGGTACGGCCTCTTCTACCAGAGGTACGTACTTCATAACGCTGAATTTCATACCCAATGCGTTCAACTGTATCCCTGGGTGCTTTCATTTTAATGTCAAATTTGAAATGTTTCACTTCCATTCTCATGATTGTGAGAAAGGAGGCCAATTGTCTGCAGGCAGCACGAGTTGGGAAATGAGGTAAATTAACAGCTGCCTGAATCAAATCAAGTCTGAGCACTATAGGTATGAGGAAAATCTACTGGCAATGGGTCACATCTACTGGGAACGGGTCACATCTACTGGGAATGGGTCACATCTAGTGGCAACAGGTCCTGACAGCTGCTCAGCGGCTCCAGGACTTGATGCGCTCTGGAGAACTCAAAACTCAACAGAATCCACTTATGTGACAGTAATATATCTCTGATAACCCCATGAATACTGCCTAGCTATAATTTCTTGATCACTGTATAGGACAAGGAAGCCAACCAGGCTGAAGGCCAAATCAGATGTTGAACACAACTTAATCTGACTACCAAAACTGTATACTCTATATGACTGCATTCTTGTGATTATCGTGCATGTGTGTGAATTGTCTGTACTGGATCAAGTTTTGGTGTTCATAAAGTGCTCTTGTTTGAGGCTTTAGTTACCTGATGATCTGCCTGACAGCACACCAGATGACTCCTTGTCTGTAAGTGGCCAAGATCCTCACAGCCTTTTCCAAGCAATCCCATCTCCTTTGATTTGCTTATTCTAGAAAATGTTTTCGCTGTCATGTGTATCTTTCTCTATGACAAAGGATTGATACAGTCTGGCCTACAGGAATGTCTGACATTTTGACAGTTTCATCAAGAGGACATGAGCTCAGATCAACACGCCAAATGACGCCCTGTGATCCCAAATTAGTTCTTTCTCCTCCAGCCAATGTTTTTCCCCGATAACCGTTCTTAGCTTGCTGTGAAATCTTGCTTTGGTGCTCTCTGTTTGTGTGCAGGCATTTGTTTCGTTCTGTTGGCATCTTTTGTTTTCCAGCCAACTTTCTCCAAATTCCCCCACTATGATTTCATATTACATGAAGACATTATGTGAAAACATCCTGATTTGCAACCAGGTTCTAATGCTGACAGCATTGTTCACAACACTGCAACTCTCCCTACAAGAAAACTGATTGTTGATTATTATTGCTCTGCTGAAAACCACCACATTTAAAGCGGAGACTAAATAGCACTTTATGTATTGCACTTTCTCAATAAAATATTAATGTTTCTCATAGACATCATCCCAAGTCACTGCCGAGCAACGTGCTGAACTTGAGAGTAGGCCTCAGAGTATTTGCAAGCATCATGATCAACAAGAACAACCCCAGGCTGATAACAGTTGCCATTCCATGAAGCAGTTGCAGGAGAAGTTTCAGGAGCTATTGGGCAAACTGGAGAGTGGAGAGGAAGATGACATAACATGTATTATTCAAGACGGCAAAACTATCTTACACTGGGCGGTTATCTTTGGATGGATGGATGAGGTGAAGAGATTGCTGAAGGTCAGAACCTCTACTCTTCTTTGCAGTTACTGCTCTAGTGCATGTAAACCAGTTGAATGATTAAACAATGCAATTCTGAAGCTAGTCTAGATCTCTAACTTTTCACATGCAATAAATTATTGATCACTACTAGCACTAAGCACACTGAGTCAAAAAGTATGACATGGCTAAGAGCATTCATAATTAATTTTTGTGAAATTAACTTACAGGTCATTCACATTCACAGGGTTTGCTGCCTTCAACAAAAGATTTTATACAAATCTTCCATTTTGTTCTTCTTTGCTAATGGTCACAGTGGTGCAGAGATGTTGGCAAGAGTGGCACTCTTCAGTCTATTCTGAAGCAGGATAAGTACGGCTTTACTCCACTTCACCATATTGCTTGGTTTGGGCGATCTGAGGTATGAAAGACAAATATTCACGGTTCTATCAAACTCTAAAACTGTTCTAATTGAAGCCAAGTGCATGAAAAAGCGCTTCCTGAATTGTCCCCTATCTTGTAAGGGTGCTGAGTATGCAGTTTATATTACTGATTCTGCACTATGCAGCGAGAATGTTGCAACCTCATCTTTCAGATACTGCAACATAGCCCACGCGGCCTTGCAGCTAGCTGCCCGGATGTTCCTCAGGGCCGCATGCACCATCAGTTCTTCTGCTGACCTAATGAGAAGTGATCAATCAGCATTCCTTCCACTGAGTTTAATAAAATTGTCATTATCTATTTTGTCAATCATGGGTCTGCTGTCACCTTTGAAGGTGCCATTGTCATCACTGAAACTCTCCATGGTCTGAAGAAGGTCCCACGACTCTGACAAGCCTTAGAATCTAGACTAGCTGAGGAAATTAAATGCTGACTGGTCCTACATCTGAACAGCACATTGCCAAACGTTTACTTGGTGGATATTGGAATTGCTAACCAAGCGTGCCATCTGCAATTAACTTCTTAAGAAAAACATAGATAACCTTGTGAGAGGAATTGCCGTACCTCGTTTATGAATATCACATTGCAGGAATCCAATCTTGGTCAGTTCACTACAATTGCTATCAGAAGCTGGCAAAGGCATTGTGTAATCCAATGACTTAATTAGAACTGCGCTAATAGTCCAAATTTTCTGCACCCTAATGCATGCATTCGGATAAATGCTGAACTGTATTCTTTTTCTGGAAGATTCTGCGACTGCTGATTGCAACTGCAGAAGAGCTAAGGGCGAGTCATGATCTGCTTGAACAGCTCGCAGGGAAAACCATTGGAAGTTGAACTGTTTTCCATTATGCCGCCAGGTAAGCTAGTCTGTCTCAGTCTCTTTGACGCAAAATATTCTGTTTGCACGTACAGCCAGTGTATGTCATAGTGGTACTATAGTATGACACTCTGTGTATATCCATTTATGCAGGAATGGCCATGCTCAGACGCTGAAATTGTTCATCGCAATTTTCAGTAAGTCAAGGCTGCATGAGTTGCTGAATGGCAAAGATACCTTTCAGCAGACACCTCTTCATCTCAGTGTTCTGCATGGCTGTGACCAAGTTACACATTTGCTTCTTGACCATGGAGCTCTTCCAGATGCCAGGTAAATAAAGTTACTATTCCTGAGCTTATACCAAGTATTCTCATAACCAACAAGCTTATTAATTTTACAGTCATTCTCACTGGGTTAATCATACTGAAAGATTTCCATTACACCAGAACATCAGAAACAAGATTGCACGTGCACAACGTTTCGACCCGGAAACTCAGGCCTTCAGGTTTATTCAACACTACTATGCTGAAACATTATTTATAGAGTCTGCAGTCTGGAGAGGATAGATGATAAAAGTGAATGTCTTAAAGCACTCTATTTTCACCAGACATCGTTCTAATCCACAGTGAGCTTTGGAGAAGAACCTGAGTTTCCACGTCAAAACGTGATGCAATATTGTTTCTGATGTCCTGGTGAAAGGGAAATCTTTCAACAAGTTTCTGTTTTGCCCATCTGAATAGACACAATGCCTCTGAAATCATTGGTATACTTTTCTCCTTTAGAGATTGTTATGAGAGAACTCCTCTTCATATTGCTGCCATTCGGGGTCACACAGAGATTGGAGGAAGTCTGATTAGTCATTCAGGAACACACATCATGGATCTGGTAAGGACGTCCTGAGGTCGTTGGACCCTTGGAATAATTATGATACAGAGTCTGCAGGAACTCAAATCTCTCTCCCAAGTTTCTTTTCCAGACAGAGTCTGTTCTGCATGACCACTTCACAAGCTCTCTAGATCTGGGTGTCTGCAATGCTTCTGGTGTAATTACATGTTGCAATGGGATTGGTTTGATATTACTCAATTAATGTGTTATGTAAATTCTCAAAGTTCTGTTGATCTGTAGACTTCTCGTGCTGTCTACAACCTGTTGCATGCCTTAAAAAGCCAATTTACAGGTTCTTTTTTACTACTGAAGTTGATAAATTTGACGTTTTTCAGGCAGCTAAGGATGGAAGAACAGCGCTATTATATGCCTGTATGTGTAACCATGGTGACTTTGTCACACTGCTGTTGGATCACGGTGCTGCACTGTTGCACCCTGTTGTTACAAATACATGCGTGCAACCAAGTGCTTTATATATCTCTACTCGCTTAAACTGCAAAGATGCAGTTCGTGCCATATTGACAAGCAACAGGTGAGCTGTATTTGTTTATATATAGCTATGCACTGTGCTCTCCACATTTAGTGATGTATTCTACTTGTTGCCACTTTACAATAGCTTCACTTATTATCTTCACTCCAGGTACTGCTAATGTGGATTTAATTGTTTTATGTACTGCACAGTAATGAAATAGTCACATTTGTTTTCCGGTACTAAACCAGATGGGAAGAAGCACTGGAAGCTGTCATAGCAGAAGACAAAGCTCGCCATGAGAGGTATGATGTTTATTACCTGCAAATGAGCCACGGTGAATAGTATAGTGACATGGGCTGATAAGGGCCCATACCTCAGTACTCAGCAATGGCATTTTGGCAGAATGTTAAAGATCATCATTCGCACACCAACCTCAGTCAATTTGACGATGGATTTATTCCTCACTGTAGCCCAATGCAATGCTTCTCTTTTACTTTAGACATAAAAAAAGCAGATCTCTCTATAGCTATGTAAAACAACACACATCCAATACAGGAGCACAGGCCAGGATACTATACTATAACCTAATAGTCAGTCTGGTTCTAATGTTGGGAGTGTTGTCTGTACATATGGAGGTGCACCATTGAAAGTGTGGATGTCACGTTGCGTAGAAACACATCACATTTTGTCATGCATTTTCACAACTGGTAGCATGCACCCTGATTTAAACCTATAATGTGATAGAATTTGTATCTTATACTTGTGTACTCCCGCCTATCATGACGAATGAGACAATCGAGACTTTTTTGACAAAACATCTCAAACAAGAAAATCTCTTGCAATTGGTGTGCTGGCATTTACTCTTCATGTTGTGATCCGGTTGTGATCTCTCAAGTCACAGAATTAAGTTTGCAACGATAAATAGATTTTGTTTGCCTTTTCTGTGAAGGCTAAGTCAAGTGCTTGAAGAGTCTCACAGCTCTTTCCTTTACCCTCAGAGGTTGAAGAAACTTATGGGGTACAGCATACTTTCTGGTGTCCAATTCAAGTGTTTTCAGAATCTTCTGATATTTGTGGAGTCAAGGATTGCAGTGCAGAAGCTAGGGGAGGGGGTCAACAGAGTTAATTGTTACCTTCATCAGACCTGAACTGTCTGTAGAGAGTTCCTGCAGGCACTTTTTGAGCATATGCGTGAGTGTGTGAGTGAGTGTGTGAGTGAGTGTGTGAGTAAGTATGCATGTGAGTGAGTCGCCACTACTGTACTGAATGTTGAACTACCATTTCTATGGCTTCCATACACTAGTGCACAAGCATGTGTACAGCTCTTGTGAGAGTAGACAATAGATTCTGTACTCATACTAAGGCATATTTATTTATGCAGGATTGCAGGAAAAGGAAATGGATACTTATCAAGGCCATGCACCTGTTAGGAAAGATAAACAACAGTGGGAGAAACAAAAAGATAGAAAAAGAGAGAGAGGGGATCGAAAAACTGGTACAGAGGTTACATATGTGCTGAGGTGCAAAGGTCAAGTCCATTCCATATCTACATTTCCTGTAGGCTTACACTGACCTATCTTGGCAAGATTGCTCGGCTCTCTTCAGAGGACATCCGGCCCTGGGCTGTCAAACTTGTTGGCAGGCCTATAGGGCCTGCAGAAGCTCATTTCGCATTCCCCTGTTATCAACCACATATACTGCCTGTGGGCAGCTTACCCAATCCTAGACCACTGATGCCCGCTCTAGCTTCTGTTGAATCTGTGTATATTTATATTCTAAAGGGTTACCGCCTGCCATTCAGCAATTACATCTGATTCATGTTCCAGTGCCAGAAGTATCGTATTTCATTGTAAATATATGTTGAAAACTTGTTTTATTCTGTTCTCTGTGATTACCAACTCTATTATGTACTAGTATTTGGGACAGATTGAAGATCATGCTAGATACAGGGCCACTTGTGCCAGCTTTGAGACTGAAAACAGCTGTTTACCAAACACTAGCTTAAGACACATGCATATGGTGTTAAAGTTAATTGATGTCAAAAGCTAGCAACCCATGTATTTCCTGATACATTTGTTCTTTTAATCTGTCCATCCCAGACACAGTGGTACAGTACGACACAGGTATACAAGACTAGTGAAGCAGGTTACGAGCATACTTGCTTAAGATGCAGAGTTGTTTGAGGTAACCTTGAGCTTTAGGGAGATTTTAGAACATCTTTCAAGAACCTCTTGGATAGTTCTTTGCAAACAATCCCCTGCAGTTGCAAAGACTGGATCATCATTTATGTGTGTTTTTGCAACCTTGGCAAAGATGGCACAATTTACACCAATTAAGTCTTCAGTGTGATATCGATGCTGCTGAACTATTGTTGTAGTTAATGACAATCCAGTAATTAAATTGGTTTACAGCGTTTAACAATGCTGTAGAATCCGTCTTCACAGAATATAGATGTTTTTAGTGCAAAATCAGTAAAAGAAGTGAATACATTACGTGGCATCAGCTCATGCCAAGGTCATACTAAGGAAATCACAAGTTTTGCACACAAAATGCCAAACAGACTGTACTATGTGTTTAAAGTCATTGAGGAGAGAAGCAATGTAGATGACCCCATTGGTGAAAGCGCCAATTAGTGCATGTGGAGCGCCATACTGCCAATGCCAGAAATGATGCTGAGCAGCATCATCACTGGGGAATTTCACCAATTCTCAGACTGCAAGCAGCTCGTGTGGACAATCTACATGTAATTCTCAATGAATCTTGTTTGTGTGCTAGGTTTTGCTGGACCACTTTGTCGTTGAGGATCAATACTCAATAGAGGAGCTCATGTGCAGTATAGACATGCAGCCTATCAGGGTCAGACTGAAGGCATTTCTTGTAAATTGCGAACTGAAGTATTTGCTAGGATCAATTGTTTTCATAGCTTGAGCTTGATATGATACCTCTCCAGAGGCTGCTGGTGTGGACAGACTAACCTAGTACTAGTGTTGCCTTCAGCAATGCTTTTACAAACACGAGCAGGAGAGCAGGCTAGGTAACAATTATTTTCATAAGGCCACGATTTAGCCTGCTCTAAGCCAGGGAAGCCCTGGCTCATCACAGAAATAACAGATCATCCTGTTACTAACAGAGTACTTATCATAGTTTGTGCTCTTAGTGGAATAACACACACTAAGAGAAGACAAGCATTATAAGGGACTGAAGGTATGCTGTTTGGAGTCAAATACGCCTGAATACTATGATGACATTCACACTACAAGTGTCACTTGTAACACATCCTCTATTCTGTGGGACTGCACTTTCTTGTAATCTTGTCGCTGCATATATATATATATATATAGTTACCTCTTGGCCAGTTTGTTATGCAGATTTATTCTATCACGGCATACATCTAACAGATCTGAGAAAACTGTCTGTCGTAAAAATGCCCATGCAGTTGCCCTTTGTAGGTTAAACAAGATCTCCCAATTGCATCAACGGTGTATTATGACAATGTTCATGTCAATAGAGATTCTCTCCTCAGCACACAGTACACAGGATGTTGGGTTGTGGTGCCCTGTATCAGCCACTCACAACTAGAGTTGTATGAGCTGACAGGACACGACTGAAGAGAGTGTCCATGCGTGGTGCCATTATATGCCCAATAGGGCATGCACATTAGCTGCCAGCGAGAAGTCACTTTTCACCTCTCTTGCTTTGCTTGGCTGACGTGAAGCTGTGTGTTTCTGCCACCTTGATAGATAAAATGCATTGGCTATGATCAGCCATGCTGTTAACTAACATTGTCATTGTGCAGGGAATTGTTAGAACTAGCAGGTCTCTTACTAAAAGGTTTCTGATTGGTAACAATGCTTCTGTGGTTGTGCCTTTCAGCCTCTTCAGAGACATTACTATTTTCACTTTCTCTACCATCACTTTGGAAGTGATCCTTCTCAGGCACATCATGATCCATCGCTGACGTGCATAGAATCACATGGGTCAGAAAGGGATAGCACTTGCCTGGTCCAGGTGGGCTGAATTACATAGAGGGGAATGTCAAGAGAGAGTGAGAGAGAGAGAGAAGGACAGACAGACAGACCGACAGACTGACAGACAGACAGACAGACAGGCAGGCAGACAGGCAGACCTGTATAGATACAGGGAGAGCAGACAAACCTAAGGCAGGTGTGCAAAGAGTTTCAGGCACTTGAGTAATTTAACATGTGACTGTCAGAGATAACATTATTGAAGAATGCATAAATCCACTTAAAGACATCAGTTTTAAACTTTTCCTTTACATGACACTACACTTGCACAAGCGACACACTTAGCACTACATTCTAATACACCTGTAACTCAACAGACAGGCACAGATCTAGGCTGCAGAGAGAACAACACAATAGTACTTAGCGCCAAGTTAGCTGATGTATACCATACTTCAGTATGATTGTATTAATGTGACTTTAGAATTTTTTAAAGACAGAATTTAGACAATCTGTGTACAATGATGGCTGTCAATCCTTCAGTTGATTAGCCACTCATGGTATTTATTATCTATTTCAAGGCTCAAAGTAGTTTTATGCGCTGGCCATGCTAAAATGGAACAAAGGTTGGAGTTTAAGTTTCTCTCTTGTAGCAAACATCATTACTCGGTAATTGCGATGTCTGTTAGTCTTTATTACCTTTGGAGCAGTTTTTGGACACATTGTGCCTGCCAACTTGGCTAGCATTGAGGAGAGTTGCAGACTTAATAAAATTACTTTGGGAACTGAGAAGTGTCACAGCCTGAAATCCAGTTGCAAGCTATTGTATTCAATGAAACAGCTTCAATCAAAGGTGAATTGCTTATTTGTGTGCAGGATAATAAGAGCCAATTAAGCATCCAATTCACCAAAAACACTGTTTAGCAACCCCTCCGAGTCTTGATCTGGGCATTGCGCTTGCATGGGATTGTAAAGTTCGGCAAAGTTGCGATTATTTGACAAAGGCTAAAGGCTCAAATCAAGGTACGCCCAACAGAGCAACTACCTGTTCAAGTTTAACTCTGCCTTTTTATATTCCTCTGATCCTACAGACAATTCTTGAACATCCCAGAAGCAACCATCTTCTTCTTAAACCCATCATTGTCATGTGGATGAAACAGAAATGGTAAGCTGTACATTGATAATCAACTGTGACAATGATGCAAGTTATTCTGGTCTATTGCTAAACCATGGGTAAACCATCTCCTGCTCATACATGGAATTTAGAATAGGCTGGCCATGAGGGCTAAAATGATAAAGTTCTGAAACGGGCAGTTTTGTGAGCAGATAACCTGGTGTAATGACAACTATGTAACAAGGGCATTGTTTTACCTGTGTTGTACAGTCCACTATTAGAATTATAACAGTACATGATGCTTCTCACTAGCTGAATGTAGCAAGAGAGGCAAGAAGCAAGTTCTCTCTGGCTGCACCTGGATTCCACGCGATATAAGAGTCTGAAAGTGAATGCTCCATTCAGTTGCGTTCAGCCAGCCTACACAGCGTTGTGCAGTTACGTACCACCAACCCTCCCTCAGTACTATATTCTCTGTTTTCTGCGATCTGTCTAATGACAACACAATCTTATTTGTTTTGTTTTGTTTTTGACAATTTTCACTTTCCTACACAGCTGAAATCACTTCATAAATGGTTTGTTGACCTCCATTGTGCGTGCCTGTCAGAATATGGAGGTTTTTACAGTCAGCAATTGCGGAAAATTAATCTGGCATGCCAGTCTGCTCATGGTGTTATTCTTACAGATATAATCATTGGCTCAGAAACTCCTGAAGCAATCAGTGCTTAGTCAGATTGGCACAATTCTGTTGTTCTTTCTGAATTCATTTTCCTGATGATGTATCAATAAAATCAGTCACATATGATTGGCAGCAGGCACTACAGGCTGAAATTGTGTTTATGCAGAGGCGAGAAATTGCACACAATTTCTCTCTATTCTCTCTTTGCTATTTTGAAGTTTGTCGTTTTTTTTTCTGTAGTATATGCATGTACTGATATTTCTGCATTGTATCATTTTTCTTCCAATCTAAAGTAATACCATTTAATCCAGCTATCAGTGAGTTGCACTGTGACATTGGATATTTAGCTATAAACCCTCTAGCAGCTGCAATGGAGATGGTGGCTAGAATGTTTCAGTACTCACTGGCCCTACTTGTGGACACTCCCGTACAGGAATTTCATATTCATATTAGCATACTGCGAAGTAGCTACGAGAGTGCTGCTGGGTGCATATTCTGTACTGCTATTGGAGAGTTTTCTATGTGGTTGCTTGGCTGAACTGTTCACATCATGCATGTGCTTTGAAAACTTTTTTGAACTTAGAAGACTGAGAGGTTGCCTAACTACGCTTTAAAACCTTTCTCCACGTGCTGTATGACATATAATTTGCAAAGATTCTATAGGACAAAATCAAGAGACTTATTTAAAGGAGAGTTTTGTCAGGCACAGTACACAGCTATATCTTCACAATATCTGTAATATTTAAAAATCGCATTCATGCCATATCATGTTCTTTGTTACAAACCAGTAAGTTATTTTTAGACATGCATGCAATGCTTGCCTACTACTGCTGCTGCTGCTGCTGCTGCTGCTGCTGCTGCTACTACTACTACTACTACTACTACTACTATTACTACTACTACTACTACTCTACTACTACTACTACTACTACTACTGCTACTACTACTACTACTACTACTACTACTACTACTACTACTACTACTACT
>JAOWAW010119131.1:0-12637 GCA_028565695.1 Nicola tetela
AGAGAGAGAGAGAGAGAGAGAGAGAGAGAGAGAGAGAGAGAACTGACCAAAAATCATAGAGCTAGGAAATAATGCTATGCTTGTGCCCTGCCGGTCCTCCGCGTTGAAAACCACAGAGACCATGCTTGAGACCGCTTGCGCCCAATCCATTTCTTTGAACACAGCGGGTTACGGAAAAGCCGGATTATGTTTACGCATACGTAACGTTTAGGGGGCGTGTTTTTGTTTTTGCTATAACGCAAACGCCTTTAGGGTTAACCATGAAGGCTTTCTAACCTGATACTGTTTTTAGTCACTGCTGACAAAGAAACGGCTGTTCAGTAGTAATAGAGCAGAAAAGAAACGCGTTTAATTTTAATTCGTATTGTGCGTGAGTCCATTCCTCACAAAGTGTTGCAGGGTTTCCGGTTCTTGCATGCCAGACAGGCAGTGCACAGCCTCCTGTCATGTTTGCTGCACGTTGATCATGATGTAATCTTTGTCGACGGCGGCCCAGCGTGAGCTCGAGGAAGGATCGAGGCCTCCATGGCTGAGTGCATCGAGTGCAGATCTCGACACTGCTGTTTAGCATTGAGATCATGCAGCAAATAATAAATAAATGAACTTAAAAACGTAGCGTGCCTAGGCACCTTTACAATCCTCAGTTGTCCCCTGGTCACCTCTGTACGTAGCTTTTCCATGGCACAATGTTGCCTGGCTTCTGGGAGAGCAATATTAACAAACAGACGCAAGCAGTGCTTGTAGCAACCCGATCCGGTGTGGCTGACCTGCCAGCATCCGGTACTCGATGTTCGCGTCTGATTGACTGGTCAGCGGATATGGCGCGGCGAGAGAAAAGAAACAAATTTCCGTGCGAACAGAGACCGGTAAGCTTACTGTTTATGGTCATTCGTTTGGCAATTTTCCGCTTGGTGGGAGCAAGCCCTGGCCGTGCCTTCCCTGTCTGTAAAGTCAATTAAATCAATGGCCTCTCCAATTTGGAAGCCAAGACGGGCCCAGCCACGCGCGCACAGCTTTGGTCTTTGTCGACTGCTTCGACTCTGCGCTATGACTTACGGGGACCAGGGTGGAGAGTTTTGCTTTGTTTTTCTCCCGGTTCTGTGCAATTGATCGACAGCAATAGATGGCTTGCTCTTTTGCGGGGACGTATTATTGGGGCTTCGCTAACGCTCGCCAGCCCTGCCTTGTGGACTTAACAGCCGAAATATCGTACGGCATGAGACGTCCAGAGTCGGGCGTCCGGCCCTGAATATATGTCCACAGTAGCCACTGCTTGCTTGTGGGTTATTAAGGTGTGCATTCCGTGTACTATTCGTCCATATTTAACTCGGGTTACCAAGCTGCGCGTTCGCTCGCACCGCAATGTCCTGCATTCATTACTAGCTATTGAAACAGGTGAGTTTCTTTGGTGGGAAGCACTTTGAAGGGCAAGCTGTTGATTCAGATGAGCTTTTCTTTGCTTTGTCTGCATTGTCCGGTCAAGGGTTATATGACCCTTGACTGGACAATGCAGACCCTTTGCTTGTGTTGATGAGGGGTAAGCCCAGATTGTTGGCAGTGCTGTTTGCAAAAATTGTCTGACTGACTACGTCGGCCAACGTCAGAGAACAGGGAAAATAACCTGATAACGGTACAAGGAACGTGCGGGTGGACCCCTGGGTAAGGCCTACGATTCAAACACGCAGAACTTCAGTATATATTCCTGCACTTTTTTTCTTAAATACTTCTTACCTTTTCTGGCTTGACTAAACAGCTACAGTACAGAATGCTGAAATTTCGTTGTGTAAGCATGCAGTCAGCATACACATGTATAATATGCATGCATGCCGTGCCTCGCTATCAAATCGTTCCAAGGTCACGTGCGAATGCCATTGTCCCATGCGGGATTGTACAGCGGAGACTCCGGTGAGATACGTACACAATGTTACCCGTATGCTTTCATGGACTGGGCAGCCGTACACGGCTATGCCTTTCCCCATTCTCGCTGATTGGGCGGTGCATCTCGAAGGTCCAAGATGCACAGCCATAGTTATATGTCACATAGTTACTAGTATATCTCACCTCCGTCTCCTAATACAACTCCCACTGCACTGCACAATTTTCAATTGTTTGTGCAATAGGAAATTATCCTATGTAACTTTAATAGGGGTATAGTAAACACGTATTGTATTTTCGTTGCGGCCCAGAGCTGCTGTGTTGATAGATATCTTCACCATGGTATAGAGTTCTATGATAATGTTCTATGTTCTTGCCGAGAATTCAATACACGATTGTTGGAGCTACATCTAGTTAACGTTAGTAAGATAGTTCTAACCCAGTGCCATGCACCAGCAGTATTTTCTGTAGTAACGACATATTGGCACAGTTGCCCAGAGAGTTCATCGGGACAGGTTTAATTTTCTTGTTTGGTCTGACTTAGCACCACTGTATATAGCTGAGTGGGTGACATACTAGTAACTGGGTAAAAATGTGCTTGTTTTGGGATGTGACTGTTACAGTGAGAGCGAGTGCTCTAGCTATCTTGGCTGAGAGTGCTGTGAATTTGAAAGGCAGCAAATGTTATTGTTGACTGGTTTTTTAGGATAGTATTGGGATTTCTTCTTTTTTTACAAGGACATAAGTTGAGTGTCATGTGATGGATCAATTCTCATTTGCAGAGTTCTTTTGATAGTTAGATTGTGTACTATGTATGCATATGCCCATGGGGTGGGGGAGGTATGTGTGGATTTTTCATGGAAACACATTTACATAGATGTCCAGATCTGAAACTGATCATGAATAGAAGAGATAACTTGACAGCTCCAGCATGCCCCCATGATGATCCCAATTTTCCATGATCCAAGGAGTTGATTTTCTTTAAGCTTCCTTGTGCTCTTCAGAACTCTGCTGACCTTCAAAAACTATAGCCTATGGTTCTGAAGAGCAGAGAGATCTGCCTTTGTTCTCAATCAACATGACGGGCATGCACCCAAATGACAGTGATTGTCATGGCAACAGTAACATTGTATTAATGCTGGTTCCTTTTCTGGCATTGCCTATTCAGTGGCTGAGAATTGTGACCTTACCACAACTGGTATTGTTTCAAAATATACAAGTGATGCAACCGCTTGCATAATCTAAACGTTTGCCTCAATTTTCTTCTCTCCACTTTCCAGATCTGCCCACACCAGTGACAACAACGATGCCACAACAGATACGTGGAGGTACTTTTTTATTGTTTGCTCTAGACAATGTTGGAGATCTGCTTTACCTGAGTGCATCTGTTTCACCAATCAATCTGATGGCAACTATTACATCCGAATGGCCTCCTCTTTCTATAGATCTTGTTCTCTAAAAACACACTGCAAAGTTGATGCATGTGACCACATAATGGTGATCTGCGGTCATACGTACTATATTGATGATGATATAATTATATGATGATACTGTAATATGTACTGTACTAATGATGATATATATGATGATACTGTAATATGTACTGTACTGATGATGATATAATTATATGATGATACTGTAATATGTACTGTAATAATGATGACATATTGATACACACCGGTTATTTTCCCATTCCCATTGCACAAAGAAACAGTAGCAGCTTTGTCAGATGTTGCTACACCATGTTAGCAACACGTCCAAAAATCTGCATTACCTTATCTTCTAGATCAAGAGAGCTCTGGGAACTACTTTTGCATAGTGAGCAGCTCTCTCAGCAGTTCAATTGGCAGGTACTTACTTCCCCTCGAGATGGTAGTGTGGCTCAACTTACAGTAATGTCCCACGTAAACACATTGTCCCAATCAGTTAGAAACGTCTGGTTATGGTGGTAACCATTGGCACAATCAACGGCTGTAAATTCTTTCTTGTGCATCCAGGCTATTGACTACATGGGAAGGTGCATAAAAAATTCCACCGCCGAATCTAAGGTGCTTTTTGAACTAGGCAGCCTAATTAAAAAGAACAATGTTATGATTTGCAGCCAGAGCCTTGGATGGACAGGCAAATAAGAAAAAACCGTGACTCCTGAAGTTGGTTGAGCACAGCTGTTAAGCACTCTTGGTAGCCACCATGATAATTAATTTGGCCACATGTTCATGGCCTCAGACTGATTGGTTCATGCACATATTAAGAACAGGGTCTACACTTTACGGTTACAACAACATAGTAAGAATCAGCTGATATTGCAGCTCAAATTTAACTTACATTCGCACCACAATTGCATACACAAACAAATCCTCGTCTTTTCTCCGTTCCCCACAGCCCATGGCAACAATGCATACAAACTACAGCATTAGCACCCCAACTAAGGCAGCAAATGATTCTGGTGGGTACTTTAATCTTGTTTCTACCAGGTCGTATAAATGGCTGCTGTTGGTGTACACATTATTTTGGCAAAAAAACTTCACTTTTGCACAAGTTCTTTCAACTTGATGGACTTTTTGCTCCCAATGATTAACACTTAGTAGAGCTGAGCAACGTATCACCCTGCAAATCTCAATAGCAAGGCCTGGATTATAAGCAATTTCATCATTTCCTAATCCAACCATTTCCCATTTCACAAGGTGCTGTACACAACAGGACTCATCTCCTTGTTGAGGCCGGCTCTTGATATATTACAGTAGATACAAACAGTTATCAACAGATTCGAATGTACACAATCATTTATTACTGAGGACATGGCAAAGCTAATGCTCACATAAAAAAGTGCTAGCTATGTGACAGACATCAACAATCAGCCACAGCCATTATGCAACGCTCTCCACTGCGAAATCTAGCTAGATCAACAAGAGAACACAACCGCCTTGCCAATTGTATCTTGGTCCATACATCTTATTCTATTCTCCAGTTTGTCTTCTCCAATCCACACTGTAAAGCTCTTGAAGTTTTCCTTGCTGGTCTCCAGAGGCATGGCTTACACCTATCATCTGATTCCCAGTGACAAAAGAGGTTGAGCCACCCACCTTAAAATTGACCTCTAATTCCCATGGGTAATGGCCAAGAACATACGTGTAGAAAATGGTGCAAGAGCTTCAACACAATTCATGCAATCTGTTCTTCACTAAATCAATTAAGGACAATTAAGGACAAACACTTCTGTTCGACAGAACATGGCCACTGGTGTTTAAGGTGGCTCATTCCTATTTTTGAAGCTGAGATTAAAACAGATGGATTGCAGACACCAGAAAAAATAAAAATTACACAATCTCTCTACCATAACTTAATTGTGACAGCAACATCTGCCATCCTCAGAGTGTACCACAGGCATCACAGTCGTTGCCGTCGCTTGTGTAAGCATGTCCCTACTTTACCACATACACCTTCCTGGAGCTTGCACTTTCCTTTAATGTTTATGTGAAGATCCGACAACTTGGGACTTTAATAGTAACAGAGTGTTCTAGATGTTCTGATGATTACACTTTGTGTGTTACAGCAGTTAGAGTAACTGAGCAATGTTTTTACTGTTTAAAAGTGATAGTAATTAATTGAGACAATAAAGTTTGATTTGAGCCATACTTGTCTAGCGCACACACACGTACAAAACTGAATTGATCTGTTGTCAGCCATGTCTGTTTTTCTATTAATTATTTTTTGTTTACAAACTTTTTGTATTATCAGTGATTTATGACAAGAGAAGTGTTTAGGATGGACATGATATTTTCATGGTCTCTGGAGAGAGTACAAACAACATTTCAGTGTGGAAACACTTCTTAAGCTTTTTGCTAAGTTGTTTTATTGTTGTATCTTTGGTTGTTTGCGCTTTGAACTTCATCCATTGGTTGTTGCATCTTCTCCCACAGCAAGGCACAATCAGCGCCACGCGCTAGACATAACTATAAAAATGTGAGTATTGGCAATCAATTCATCCAGTGATTGGGTACGTTCTTGCTAGCAATTCATAACTTAAGTAACAGTTCTCTCTTAGATACAGTTCGAATTTCTCATAGATACGCTACTTCACCGGCCTTACAGCATAGTGGTAGACAAAGAGCAACCAAGAAAGGGTGGTAAAAAACATTTGAGACGCTTTGGAACTGAACGGATACTTGAAGGCATTCGTGGAGCAAATAATACTACAAGTATGAGAAGCAAAGATCGTCGAAAATCCAAACAAAACAAAAAAAGGAAAGGGATGAACCGACGATCATCATCCGCATTCCACATTTTGATGCCATTCCAGCCATTCAGCGCATACAGACCTTTCAACATACGCGTAGTTAGTCAACCGCAACCGTGAACATGGTCCCTCCAGAAAGGCCTCAAGGATGCCACCAGCAACGCCTAACAGAGCAACATCATGTACAAGGTCGATTGTAAGATATGCCCTGCAGCATACATAGGTGAAACAGGCAGAACGTTACAAACACGAATAAAAGAACACCTCGGACACGCGAAGAGAGGCCTGTTAGCAATCACAGAGCACGCTCTACTAGATGACCACAACATCGACTGGAAGAATCCGGAAATCCTCGACTGCTTAAAGAGAAGCAAATTCTTAAAAGCCTCTCGCCGTCTCAGGAGGACTCAATCCTACGGCACTGATTCGCCTAGCAGACAGGAGTTACCTTCACTATCCACTACGCCATCACCGCATTCTAAAAAGGATGGTCTCCAGCGCATCTTCAAGCTCAGGCTATCCCGTCCACACGGGAGTCCGTAAAAGATGTTAGCCTGAGGAATCCGAAGTGTAAGCACGTCTCAGGCGTGAGTCGTACACAACGGCCTCAAGGAAGTATCTGTCGTTCGCTGGCTCAGCAATAGTATACATCTAAATAGAAGTAGTTGACCGTGGCGACGTATAGCAGCAAGACTGAGAAGCCGAAATTTTTAAATTAAAAGCCTCTCTCCGTCTCTGAGGAGCCGGACTCGAACCCACGGCACCGATTCGCCTAGCAGACAGGAGTCACCTTCGCTATCCACTACGCCATCACCGTATCCTAAAAAGGATGGGCTCCAGCGCAGCTTCTACGCACATCTTTTACGGACTCCCGTGTGGACGGGATAGCCTGAGCATGAAGCTGCGCTAGAGCCCATCCCTTTTAGGATACGGTGATGGCATAGTGGATAGTGAAGGTGACTCCTGCCTGCTAGGCGAATCGATGCCGTTGGTTCGAGTCCTCCTGAGACGGCGAGAGGCTTTTAAAAATTTGCTTCTCTAGAATCAAAGAAGTCATACGGAACTCTTGACAGAAAGCAAGCATGAACAGAGACTAGGGTGTAGAGCTAAGCGCGATCTGGCTGGATTTACTAAAATGAATTTCAATACCCACATCTCCGAGTCCATACGCTATCTCGAATTCACATGTCCTCTTGCACCTCATTGACTTTATCAGAACACCTCAACCACACCTCTCACACTAGAAACACGCACTCCAAAGCGCACACTACTCGGCTGTGTAATGCGCAATCTTCCATCCGACAAAATAAACCTGATGAAGGCTCAGACAACTGAGATGAAACATTGTTGTTCAAAAAATGTATGCTGGTGCTAAGAGAGAATTAAATTCTTCCAGTCATTCAAATACAGCCACTGTCTTCATCCAAATAATATTCTTGTCGCTGGAGAAAGGAACTGTTACTGAGGAGGTCTTCTTTCTGCTTAACGTGCAATGTTCTAGCTCATGTCTTGGTCATTTAAACTACATACAGCGCATTGTTCATTGTCACTTTCTCCACACATGTACTCTACATTCTCCTCTCTAGGACAATGCCAATATCAGGCGCAACAGCAACAAAAAAAATATTGGCAGAGAGCTATATATTTCAGATTGAATTCTCAGTGGATTGAGAAGAAAATGCTTGGATTGATGGGTGATAAGGATACTGCTGACACCACGAGGCCCAATTGGCAGTATGAAGACGTTACATCAATGTAACATCTTCATATTCCAGGCATCTTCTGAGTGTCAAAACACTTTTTTTGCACGCTGCAGCACTCTAAAGCACTTTGCTGGCCTCTATCTTCCAGCTTTGGTGCTGTTCATTGTAGAAGTTGCCAGTGACTTTGATAATTTCAGACAGGGACCTCGCTTCTCTGCAGCTTTGTTTGTCATTATTGGTTGTCATTTAAAATTTACCATTTTTATTTATTTTTTTAAATAGCTTTCGCTACTTCAGTTCAGGCCATGACATCCTTCCAACCCAATCAGCCTTGTTGATCTTACTGTCAGTGACGCATTGAATTGCATCGTGCTGCTCACATAAGTGTTTGGCATGATCAGTAAGCATAGTAGATCTACTGAGAGTACCCTGCTAGCTGAGATCAACCCAGGCTTCTGTCTGCATGGTAGATTAATTTGATGTGTGCCTCAGGCTGACATGCTAAACAATTGTGAAAATGGGCCAAGTATAATGAGCATGTGTATGTGTTTGACAATACTGAAAGGGTCATGGGCCAACCTCTCTGCTTCAAGTCTGTATGTAAAACTGTCCCTTTGCACATTTTAATTGTGAACACAGGTTGCCAAGTTGAGTAAGCAGTTTGTTGGCAAATTCAGATTAAGCACAGACCTCGCAAATTTATGCCATGCACAAATGCACACAAAACATGCCAAAAAGGTGAATGGCTAGGTATTTGGACTGTGAGAGCAAATGAATAAATCTTTAATTATGTGATGACCATTGACTGTTTGTTCTACATGTAGAAATCAAATCCACCCCCTTAAGCCTTTGTGCAGGTGTACCGCATTCAAAGTTTCAAAATAATCCTGCAAAGTCATCACTTGTAGTTGCCTCATAACTTTATAGGATTGTTTTGAAAGTCTACATCTACAACTTGCGAATATGAAACATCTGTTCATTTGAAATTGAGAATTGAACAAATTCTTGAAAACGTTCCTTGTAGAAAATTCTTCACAGTTCATTACCACTGCTTTGACACTTACTAGTCAACTGAAATATTTCTGGAATGTGCCAGAGATAGTGCAGAGTGTCCCGTCCTGTCTGCCAGTACCAGCAAACTATGCAAGCACTGATGCTAGGGCTTCCAAGCACGAGCTCTCAATCTTTTTCTATCTTGCTCCTCAATCTGCTGTCTCTTGCCCATGTTTGACACCAATCCTGAAAGGGTTAGATTTAGCCACATCTACATGTTTTGCGAGTCGGTGTAGGCTTAATTCTGCTTCTTGCATTTCTGTCAAGATGCTTATGTTTTTGAACAGCTTGATCTGTTCCCACTGTTCTTGCATGCAAAGTGAATGGTCCCCAATAAAAAAAAGTGCAGGTACTAAGGCATTATGAAAGTATGAGCCTTATATGGGTAACATATTTTTTTGTTCTTAATTTCTGTGAAGATGCCCGATAAGCTGCTGTGTCAGGTTTTCATCTTTTCCAGTTCTCTGCTTGCAAGGGATGTATTGCATTGCTGTCTAGCATCCTTGGCACACATCCTAACACATTGGTGAAGTGCTGCTTTAGCATCTTCAATGAAGACCACCGAATCACACACAGACATGTACACACACGCACGCATGCACACACACGACAAACTAAGTAACAGTGTTCATACATACCCTGTGCACATTCCACAGTACTAATTCACAATTTTGAGATTTTTAAGGCCAGTTACCCCCTTAAATGAGCCATTGTAACCATTTTGAGTTATTGGCAAAAGACACTACTCTCAAGCCATCTCTAATAAGTGGCAACCTCAGAAGTTCAAAAAAAGCCTGGCCATTGGTTTTCTTGCATGTCCAATGAAGCTAATAGTATACCCACACAAAGCCTTCTGTAGCCTTTAACCTTTAGTGCCAACAATTTTGAACCCTTCTTAACCAAATCAGCTTAAGCCTGCTCATGGTATGGCAGTGACCTACCTAAAAGACTTGTAAAGCCAGGCAATTTCGAATCCCTTCTGGGCAGGGCATTTGGGTGGGCAGAAGCCGGTGATTTTGTGATGTGAGGCCTGTGCATCAAAGCCGCAAATTTGTATAATCGGGCTGCATGGTAGGATATTTAAAATGCTTTTTATGAAAAGCATACTTTGCTGCGCTTCTAGAGGCACATTTCAATGAAACCACCACCAGTTACATTGAAACTTTCCACACTTCTAGTTAGGCCCCTCACCTACAAAACAGAACTACAGTTTTCGAAAATAATGCATAGTTTTAAAATGTTGTGCCAATGAATGGCTGGAATCATCAAACATAGAAATAAGAGAACTTTTCTCCAGTTTGAAACATTTCAAGCAAACAGTAGTGCTGTATTCACAAGTTTTGTTTTCAATATAATCAGCAATGTGCATAGATCCATCCCATTAGACTGAAATAACACCATTATGAAGATATCTTTGGCCTTTATTTGGCAAATGCCAAGATGAATTAGATTACACTGATATGACAGGTAAGATTGGTCTTTGATGAGCATGACCACATCAGTGAATTCTTGACATGCTCAACTTCACAACAAAAAAACAAATTCAATGAAAGTTGCTCTCACCAGATGGCCAACTCTATATCTGATCATGGGCAAGTCTGTTGACAGTTGTGCAATTTCCCTATACAGCTCAGGAAATGTACTGAAGAGCTCCCAGGGCACCTAAACTGATAATCTTGCAGGTATAGTAGGAATGTATCCATGCTTGCCAGTTGTACACATACATACTGGTATCACTACGGTAGCCATGGACGCAACAATGTAGACAAATGCATGTTGTTCTTTGCCTATTTAACACACCATTGAAGAACTGCTGCATCCCGGTCTTTCATCATAGGCCAGCAAAAAACCAGCATTATCCTGCTGACACAGCAAATCTAGATTACTTGGCTACTCCATATTCACTCACTAAAACAAAGATGAGGATTGTGTCACTGACACATGTGCTGTTGTAACGTTTTTTTTTTTTCAAAAGATTTGTCATCAGAATTTTCTGTTTAACAGATGACACTTATTCATCCACACATGATGCTATTTAGAAAATCTCCAATTAGCATACAGAGACATATACATGTATATAAAAGAAAGCTCAATCACATTATAAAAAGCGCCTTAAAACACAGCATGAAAAACTATTAGTGAATGAGGTGTTGTTGAAAAGAAGAGTTGTAGCCTACCTCGGTTACATATTCAGGTGAGTGAGGTTGGGATTGGTAGCTTGGTATTATAATACATGATTGGCCATGCTGCTGTGGCTTCGCTCACTTTCAGTCAGGCATAAGACTGTAGTTCGTGTCTGCCTGAGCAGGTCGCTGCAGAGGATGAGCCAACAGCATGGTAAATCTTTCCAGCAGTTTCGTCAGCCGACTAACTTCGAAGAAATAGGCAGATTCCCTTTCGTCAACGTGCCACAAATCCTCATATATTTCCTTGCACTTGTTCTTATCAGACGGTGGCTCGTGAATATAGATCGTGTCCAAGAAAAAGTTGGGCGACTGAAGAAGCCTCTTGACATTGGGACTGTCAGGTCGAAAGTCTGGCCTGCAGTGGGATCTCCCGTACACCAGTATAGCCCGCACGACATAGGCTGGCGGGAAGCCCTGACCAGCAAACGGAGGAATAGTGACACGTTCGGAAATGGCGTCAAAGATTGTTGTTAGATCAATATCTGAATCATCGACAGGATTGACGTAGTCTAAGTCCATGCAAATTCTCTCCGGATCATTGAGAAGGTCTCTGTACCATTGAGCTCTCTGATCACGTAGCACAAGAAGGGCGAACTCATGGTTCGGATTTATCAAATGTTTGTTTCGAAGGAAACCAGATATGGCTCTCCTGGTTAGCTCCATCACAGTTCTGGGTTCGACAGACTTCATTGAATCCCTGCCCATCTCCTTCGACTGATCCAGGCAAAAAATTATCTTCTCCGGAACGTTGACGCCAAATGGTCGGACCGCCGCGACTGGTTGCCGTTCGTGGGTCTCATCAGCTGGCACTGCTGGAGATACTCTCCCTAATCCGCGTGAAAACACTGGGCTTGGTGCGGGACTGGCTCTTGGAGCAACAGAACTGCTCCCACATAGTGCAGCTGAACTAACAGCTTCAGTCATTTCTGTGGATGACGAGGTTTATCCCATTACTTGCCTTCTATTCACTCTTCCGCAACCTCACGCCTACCAGCTGTAGTTCACCGCTTCTAAGTCGTTGCCGTAGTGAACACAAGGCCTACAAACAAGCCTTGGAGATGCTTGTTAGCAAATCCAGAGTTGGCATGGAAGACAATCATATCCCTTTCTCAGGTCTCCTTAATTTTGGCTTTTGTCGGTTTTCTTCGCCTGATATCCAGATACGTATCATGAATGATCACGGATATCTGCCCGAGAAAGCGATCTCGAGGTTATCCCCACTTCAGCGCAGCTTAATAGAGCGCAACCCACTTTGGCGCCGCTCAATGGAGCACATCTCAATGGCCGTCTGCCCGAACCGTGAGAGCGCACCCCAGCGTGACTCAATTTCTTCCTCTTCTTTTATTTTGATGATGGTTAATAGCCTGAGCGCAGAATTATTACATCCTGTGCAAACAAGTAGTCTCAGGCAAGATAAGCCAAAGAGTGAAAGAGCATTGATCGATTTACTTTTGGTCTTACTTAGTCTGCAATTAAGGAGAACCTTACTATTAGCTAGCCCTAGTGGACCATGCTATTAGGCAATCCTTGTAAAAGATATGTTTTAATTATTATTATTATTATTATTATTATTATTATTATTA
>JAOWAW010119142.1:0-12637 GCA_028565695.1 Nicola tetela
TCACAATACATGTACTAAGTTAGAACTACAAATTTGAAGAGAGTAGATCTACACCTTACAACTTCACAAACGTTGCGAAAATCAATTTCATTGAAGACTGGCACAAGCCGCACTGAGTTCGCATCGCCACCCAGACGTACACGGTCTTGCTTCAGACGTGTAATTTGTTGCTATGGGCGGTTGCTAGGTTGATGACGATGTGTTTTCCTGCCCTTAGTCAGATTCATACTTGAACATGCTGCACTCGAATATGCGCGGCAAAATGCAATATGCTCGGCTGGCAGCTGCACTCCACATATCGGGAACCAGTGTACTTAGTATATCTACAATGTTGTCGTCTTTGTGGAGTAAATCTAGACTGCATTGCATGCGCCTTCGCGACGAGCCGGAGCTGCATATAATACATACTGCATATCAATGGCATAACTCTGTGCCTGCACAAAGAGGGATTTATACCACAGTAGAACAGTAGTAGATCTAGAGAGCTGTACTGTAGAGAGCAAGTTGGGATTCGCAAACAATGGACCAGTCGAAGGTCGGGGATCTTTCAACGTGATGTACCACTAGCCCCAGTAAAAAAAACGGTGTAAGGGAAACTGTGTCAGCTCAGCCATTGCTCTTCTACTTCCTAAATTTGTTGTTAAACCTCAACACAGGATGAGCTCTGACCAAAAAACAGTTCTTGTCAACTTCCGTGTAGCGGAACTGCAGATTTTACTTGCTACTTTTGGGAGATCAAAAGTTGGTCGTAAGCACGAGCTTCTTTGCCGATGTCAAGACCTGTACAAGGATCCAAAGCTCGTAGCCCGCGTCAATGAGAAGATCAAGGAGTTGGAGAAGTCTCGTTACAGGCAGCGGACGCACCCATATGCCCCGCCATCAACCATGCCACCTAGGTCTTTTTCCTGTCCTCTTAACCCTGACGTGAAGCTGACTTCACTGCCGTTTCACGAGAAGTGGATGTGTTTGGTTCCTCCAACCATGATGAACTGCGCCGCAATGCCTTATGGAGGAAACCGTTTGCAGGAAACAGTTGTCAGCTTTACGCTAACACCTGAAGTTTCGGAGACGATTAAAGCCGGCAGAATAAAGCAGTTCGGTTCGAAGCAGTTGTTCAAGATGCAGATCATGTTACGATTGTGCCCGTTGGAGCTAAGCTGTCCTCAAAGTGATCAGTATCCGCCAAACTGTCATGTATTGGTGAATGGCACACAGGTAAACCTGCCTGGCCACCAACCAGCAAGGACTCTAGCCGAACACAGAAAGTACGGCCAACCGGTGGACATTACCCCGTATTGTCACTTGTCATCAAACGTGATGAACTGTGTGTCTGCATCGGCCTCACCTTCGTTAATTGGCCAACGCTTTGTCGTTGCTGTGCAGATATGTAGAAACCGGACGGCATCTGATCTTCTTCACGTTGTACAGGGTACTGTTCGTAATTCAGATCATTCACGTGCTTTGATTAAGGAGAAATTGTCCAGTGACCCAGAAAGCGAAGTAGCCACAACAAGCTTGCGTATATCTCTTCTTTGTCCGTTGGGCAAAACACGCCTTCTTCATCCTGGACGAGCGACAACTTGCAACCATCTCCAGTGCTTCGACATTGCGACCTTTCTGCACATGAATGAGCGAAGGGCGAGGTGGGTTTGCCCAGTGTGCGATCGCTCCGCAGCCTTTGAGCATCTTTTCATTGACGGCTTCCTTCTGGAGATATTGGACAGAGCACCTCAAGGTGTTGACCACATAGAACTCTTAGAGGATGGCACGTGGAAGCCATTGCACTCAAGCAAGACTACTGCAAATCCAACCCCAGCTTCTCTAATTCCGCCACCAACTGTTGATGTGCAGCCTTCATCGGCATCAGGCCTACCAACTCCCCTTGTATCTGCTGCAATCTCATCCTCATGTCAATTGTCTTCACGACCCGTTGTGATTGATTTAACGGAAGACAGTGAGGATGATGAAGGACCTGCACCTGCATCATCGTCAGCCATGCCTGTGTCAGTATCCCGAAATATGACAGCTAGTCCGCCAAGCGTCAGTATACCTGGTCTTGTGTATGATCAGCACGTTCTTGACTCTTCAGCAACGTATTTTACACCATCGTGGGATCTTCATGGGCTGTCACTTAGTGAACTGAGCAGGTTATTTAACGTACCACCTCCTACTCCTGCTTTAGAACCTGCTCTTCCTCAACATGATGATCCATTTCAACAGACAATTGGCCACTCCTCCGCATTTCCCATATCATTGGACTAATTGTGCAATGTCTTATACAAATTTCATATTAATTGTGCATTTGCACTTTTTAAATTCAGCGAATGAATAATTTCACTTAGCTTTGCATCAGTACCTCTCTCTCTCTCTCTCTCTCTCTCTCTCTCTCTTTCTCTCTCTCTCTCACTGGCACACAAACACAAGTACAGACATATGCACAAACACAGGCTACAAAGCTGCCTATTCTGTATTATCTATGCAGAGATTTCAGTCCACCGCATCACATCATTAGCTACCCAATTGTACATAAGCTCATGTCGGGGACTCACAGAAAAGAAAAAGATCCACAGTGTATAATACCGCCATTGCGCTTAACAACTTACAGGCTTTACTGGTCAATGTTTTTTTTTTTTTATCACTTGTTCATTGAATCACCATCCTTCCTATGTCTTCATTGTGTACTCTTTGGCTATGTCTATGCTGGACTCGAATTATTCATCTCACAGCCATTTGGTAATCTGTTGCGTTTTGTGAATGGAGCATGCGAGGGTAACAGATACTGGTGCTGAATGTTTTCTTCCTGGATCTGCTGCAGCTGAGCATGTCTGTGACACAGCTTTGGGGAACTCTTGGAGTTATGTCGGGACGGTACGTGAGATGCATGCAGGATTGGTTGACTGTGGAGCATAACTCTTTCTTCTTGTTGATGTGTGTTGTTTCTGTGTTCAATTGCTTCACTCAGTTTTCTGACAGTGTTGCTCTCTTTTGTTATGCAACTCCACCATACAGTTATGTTGTCTTGTGCACATGCTAAAGGGTTGGCCATTAGCAACACTGTTATACCATAAGCACATGCAAAGTGCAACAAATAAGCTTTTTTGGTATTTTATCATTTCAGTTAGTCTCTAAAAGAGAGTGGGGAGCAAAGAAGACCATAAAAAAAATAAAGTTTGTTTTTTATTCCAGCCTGCAGTACCGATCCATTGTTTGTTGTACGTGTGAACTATGCAAGTCATTTTCGCACATAGTGTTTCTCATGACATGCGGCCCTAAGACCAGCTCATAACCGAGAAGCATACTGGAAGAGGGGTCAATGCCACTGTGGGATGTCTTCAAGCAACAAAGCCTTTGTTGAGCAGTATAGGATGGCCTTGTTGGACAATAGGTGATTGTGTAGTGTTGTCTTGCTGACTCTGAGATGACATTGCAAACTTTGAAGTACAGTGACATCATTTTCATGGCAAACCCTTAAGGTAGTGACATCAGGCCATACTGGTTGGATGTAAGTGCCACAGAAAATGTGAACCCTGCTCCTATGGCACCAGTTAGAAAGCTCACAATAATTATCAAAACAGAAAACACTGTTTCTGTTTCTCGGCATGGCTGCGTGCTGACTTGAGGACATGATATTTTGCTCCAAGATTTATTTGGTAGTAGAAGCCAACTCCTACCGTATGCAAATAATGGGCTGCACTTGGATACAGCTGCTGTAGAGTGCATTCCTTCAACAGTAAATGTGGGGATTTCAGGAAAATGAAATTTATTATTCATCAAATCATTTATTATTGTTATAAGATGTTCAATTTGTAGGCATGTCTGTTAAAAGAGTACCCAACATGAAGGTACACGTAATCACAATGTGTTTTCACACGTACATTTATCTGTTACTCTCAGTTAAGCCTTAACTGGGCTGGTTTGGAACCCAGCTGCTTAATGTTTTCAATTTTTCTGTAAATGATTGTCTGCTTCTGTTCATGTCTGCTTTTCGTACACTCTTCAACCTTGGCAACCAACAAATGAATTTTACCAACACCAGCAGCACTTTAGCCTTCATCAGGAGCAAATCAAGAATGCACCAAACATACTGTAGTGCCCAAAGCACTAATATTGTTGCATATGCCAATGCTGACAAGATATGTTACAACTGCTAACACTGACCACATTCACGGTTCACACAAAGTTACACAAGGAAATCAATGACTCTCCCTTGTTGAAGTCCTTTCCAGTCTCCAAGAAAAGAAAAATACCCACTCATTGGCTATTGGATGGTGCAGAAGATTGTTCTTACTATGGTTATTAGATTAGTTGAAAAATGAATAGGCTATTCTGAAATGACAGACTAGAATAAATGGAGATGAAAAATGATTGACCAGTCCATGTCATTTGGGGGAAGATGGGAACTAGTTTTGTGTTTTAAAAAAAAGAAAAAGCTTATGTCTTGTGAAGGTTTTGGAGCTGTTTGTTTTGCTGCATATGTGTGTGAGCGAGTGTGTGTGTGTGTGTGTGTGTGTGTCCGAACCTCCAGCCTGGCTGGGTTCAGTTTTGCACAATAGCTTTATTCTGTTGATCTGCTGCCACTCTGTTATTCTCTAACTGTTGGCATGCCCAACCTGTATTAATGCCTGTTTATTCATTTGGATTTTATTGGTTAAATTGGTATATTCATATCTTTGTTCTACAGCAGGAAAACTCGATTTCAAGGTTTCCTTAGTTACAGTCATTAGGCTACACATTGACAATTTAATTGCAGGTTCCAAGGAGTTCAGATGGACTCCACTGTTGTCAAATCACACCAGTTCTTAAGCACACGTGATCTTAATTGGAGCTCATGTTGAGAACCCCTTAAGATTGTATGAAAACCTTTCATGATCCCTGGCAACAACTGCTAGTAAATCAAGAATCTGGATTGTCCTAGTTGCTTTTCGATTAATAGAGCTGGTAGCTTGTTACTAGTATCAACTCCAGAAAGTAGCACAGAAGACGAGAAGATAGAAGCTTTGCCCATTGCGTGGGCTTCCACATCTCAAACCTGATGAAATCCAATGGGCGAAATTAACGCTTTCTATCTTCTGCCTCAGCTATGGTGTTTTCTTGCGATTATCTGAGTTCTGGTTATCTATGTACCTCATTAACCCTTTTATCAGACTCTATTCTAGCTAATGAGTCAGGCTTGCACAGCATTTATTCATTGATCATATTTGGAAAAAATCACAATTTTCCAGCTATGGCGTTTGAAGAATTAACAACTCTGCAGAAATTTTTTTGTTGGAGACGTGCATCTAGGAAACCTAAGAGAGCAATTATGAGAGAAGGTGAAGGAGATTGACAAACAGACAGTGAAAGAGACACAGGCAGGTAGTGGGACTAGGTAACATCTAGAAACATGAAATGTCAAAGAAACTAACAGAGACAGAATTTCTCTTGCTTGCTGATTGTCAAATAACCGAAAAAAAACACACACACACAATGAGAAACCCCTTCTGCAAGATCATATTCCAATTTCGTGAAAATTTTTCCACACACATGAAAGCAACCTCTTGCATGTGATCAGGCTAGATAGACTGCAGTGTTTGGAAAGTGAGAACGAAGACAATCTCAAAAATGTTGATATGGGAAAAATTAACAGACAAAACCTGCAAATTTATGAAAGATGTGAAATGAAGGGAATAGCATAAGGCAGTTGATAACAGAACAAGTATGCTTTGTGATAGAAAGATGACAGGAAACAAACTGCCAAGAGTTCTACTTTAAGCTATGTGAGGCAACAACGGTGGAGAGGATACGTTCCTATGAGACCAGGCATATGTCAGTGTACACAGTGCATTGGTGATGAAAAATTAGACTATTTTCAGAGTTCCCACAGAAGGAATAATGCTCTCTGTATATACATGTATATGGCAGTGTCTTGAAGTGGGAACAGTGGAGGAGAGAACAGGTTATAGAGCCACAGAGTAGGAAATTAAATGATTAATGGGAGTCGGTTACGATCAGTGCACACTTGTATATGATTGTCAAGTGAGCTGGCCATTCTCAATTAACAGATGACAGATGAGTCAAGTCATCTCTTTGGTGCTTTCTCAACAAGGAGGTCGAGGAGAACGCATCGATAAGTGCCGTACTTCTCCTCCAGCTTCTTCACCTGGCGTTCCTCCTCAAAATCTAAAATGCTCAGAAAGTTGTTCAGCTCAGGCAGGGAGAATGCCTCCCAGTTGATAGTACGACCAGTCCGCGATTTCCGTCTCGCCTGCTTCAAGCTTTCTTGACGCTCTGCTAGCTCACGATCACCTCGGACCTCACGCCAATCATGAGAGCGTCCAGCAGCCGTACCTCCAGGATGTGACTCTTGAAGCAATAGACACTTTGAACTATTTGGACCCCAGATGAGAGTGAGCAGAAGTGGGCGCTCTTCACCTTCCAAGCGGCGATTTTGGCCATGAATTTCTGTGTCACATTCAAAGAGTGCGAACATACGCGGTGATTCCACAACATTGTACTCTTCAACGAGCTGCTCGATGAGATCATCGGTTGTGGTGTTGGAAGTAGCGAAAAGGGTTTTGCCACCGCTCTCAAGACGAACGAGTTGCAGCGATGCTCTTCGATGATCGATACCATCCAGCACACCACCCTGATTGTGCTGTGGAGCTTGGCGCACAACATGTATGGGATCCTTTAGGCGTAACTGCACATCAATGTAGCCCTCAAGAGCTGTGCCATCAGCACTGATCCACATTCGTTCACGTCCCATCCCACGATTGTACGCTGCCACATGCTCAGTCACTGGTTGCAAGTTGATTTCCGTTGGACAATCCAGCAAGTGGTTTTTCTTGTTGCTTGGGCTGTCTGAGAAGCCTGGCCGATCAAAATGGCTTGTTGTGATTAGGGTTAGACGGCCCTGACCTCCATGACCAGCGGTGCGATCAACAACAAGGTCATAACGCATCCGCTGTTGAAATGACACTCGTCTCTTTAACTCCAGCTTGAAGTTCTCTCTGAAATCGCTGTCCTCATCTGAATGGTTGCCTGTTGATTGGGGCCGTAGGTGACGTGAACGCCGCCTTGCCTGAAATGATGATGGTGAAGAAAACCGCCGTGTTGGAAGTACACTGTCATTCAGCGCCAAGACTGCATCAGAGGCAATTTCTAGTGAGTTTCGCTTGATGTAATCAGCTTCATACTCTTCTTCGTCATTGCCTGAACTGCCACTGTCGCCTATAGGCACACGATCTCCTGATCCTCTGGGTGGCGTCCGTCGTCGGATAGCTGGTGGGTCAACCCCTCCTCCTGGAATCCACAAGTTCTGCAAACGATCTCCCGCAGGGTTGCTCACTTGTGCGCCCATTGATTAGGTATGCCTGAACAAGAAGATCAGCCAAACAGTGACAGTTAAATGTTCTGACTAGTTCATCAGTGTTGTAGCTATGCAGTTGGCAACATTGGCATTTTGCTAGTTGGAAGAATAAGTTACCATTTTGAAAGTAATTTGAGCCACCAGTTGAAAGTTTCAACTAAGTAAAGCTACATTTAAATTAAAATTTAATAGTTATTGAATAACCGAGTCAGCACACTACCATCACAGACATGCACACAAGGCAGTGGACTGCCAATTGTCTGTTGACTGCATTACTGCCTCCACTGGAGGTTTAACGCTATGCACCTGACTTGAGGGCCATGTCTAAAATAAGAGAGACTGCTTCTACTGGGTGGATAATCGTGTTCTCCCCTTGAAGTCCTTTGTAAGGAAAGCTCATATAAAAATTTCAGACAAAAACAACAAGCCCTTCTACAAGAAATGGCCATCTTTCCGAATTGACCTCAAGGTCGCTTGTGCTTTTTAGAAAGAGTTTTAAACGTGCTAGATCAATGTGGTTTGTTGTAAACGAATCCTGAAAACCTAACCCAATTTCAGGTTGAAAACAAATGATTCAATTTTATGATAACATTAAGTTTAGTATGTAGGGTCCTTAAGATTTTGTTTATCTCTATAGCAACATGCTTATCCCTAATGCGTGTGTGTATCATCGTGATGTGATGATTATTTTGCATACTTTTCCTTCTTTTCTTTTTGTTGTTGTTGTTGTCGACTGAGAGTGAACTTGGAAGAGAATGTAGTTTTCGGTTGGTGTGATTCCTCTCCCTTTGACAATCATTAGTATATTCTGCCATGATGTCGTGCTAATGAAGCGTTTGGCTGCCAAGTTGCTGGGTGTAGAGATTCGCATGAGTAGAATTCTTTAACAAGGTGTATCCAAATTTCTACGTTCATCTGGAAAGTACCCTAACCACCCTCAAGAAAAAGATTTTTAGGCTTCTTTACAGGTGAACAAGCTCATAGAGCATGGACAGGGAAAACTGTGTAATTTCCTACTGTAAATCCAGAAATATTTGTTTGCATTCAATTTTCGTATATTTCATACATGAGGGCCAGGATACCAAAATTCCATGCACACTAAACTACTTTGAACAGTACCCAAAGCATCACAATGCAGTACGTACTACTTAGTCTGGCTCACTGCATTTATGGAAAAGCACAAAGTCCACATCAATAATTTATTTCATACTGCTTATACTAGTAGTACTGAAGAGCGTTCTACGTGTACTCATGTAATTTTTATGGTTAATTTTTTTTTCAGTACTGGCTTCAGCTCCATACGAAAACATCGCGCGTACGATGCTTCCTGACTGAAACACATGAAATTTTATCACATACAATTACTTCTGGATTTACAGTAGCACCTAAAGGTAGTTCAGGGTTTCAGGACCAATCCTGGAAATTTTCAGGTTTTATGAGAATAAAAACTTGCTCAAATAGGCACAACTGATTGGAGAGTTGGAGAAAACGATGTACAAAGCACAAGCACCTAGTCACTGGGTCATGAAGGCTGTGCAACCATGACAGTGAAAGATGATAAAAAAATCCATTGCACCCAAGATGGATGTAGGCCTTTCCCCTCCAGCTTTGGATGCTTGTAAGCACTTTCTAGAACCTGTGCCAAGGCCTTTTTTGGGCCTTTGAAAGACATCTGTGCTAGTAAGAAAGAACTCAAATCTTTGAAATTTGAAAATCAAATGGAGCAGAATTAAGGGAGCATGCGTAAATTTCTGCTGGCAAAGTAAGGGCATGCCAATTTGAGGGGGAGGAGTGCCCACATTTTAAAATGTAAACACAGGTAGCAGATCACTCTCTAGCGCTGCAGTTCTGGGCAATCACAGCGTACAAACAAAATGGAACCACACCCTATTGCTGAGGCAAATTACGCAGCACTACATTGCACGCTTCAATATGCTGTCATTTCAAGCATGACAAGCCAACAGGTGAAATGTTAGCAGCTAGCTGGTGTACTGGTCTGGATTCTGTGAGGGTGCCGAGTGTGAGCCCTGGTGTCCAGGACGTGAAGTTGCATTCACAGCGTGAGAAAGTGGATTGGTTAAGAATCCTAGAGATAACTATCAAATGTGAAACAATTTTGTTTTGCAGACTTTTGCATCCACTGCCTTTTGCTTTGAAAGCATTGCCTGTTTCTAGGGAAGGCGGTATATAGGGTTTTGACAAAACGACATGCCCGTACTTTGGAAAATGCAGAAATTTACTCCTTATAGCCTTAGTTTTCTTGTTGCCTGCATTGGAGTGTTCATGTAAGTTCAAGCAGATGAATTTAGATCTTTAACATCTCTTATTCCTGACATCCTCTCCTTTTCACACTAGGTAGGTTCCCCAAGTTGCAAAATTCTCACTTACATGATGCCTTTCCTCAGCACCTGTCTTTATTGTGCTTGCTCTCTAAGTAGTGCGTAAGCTCTGATTTCCTCTGATAGTTCTCATAATTTTATATCAGCTCTTAAGAGCTACAGGGTGCAGAAGACAATACAGCTACAGTTATAAAAAAGGAAAGTTTCAGTTAAGGGTAAGGCCAAATGAATACTTGTCAGATGGGAAATATTAATAATTTAAAAATCTAAAACAGGTCATTGACTAGTAGGCTGGCGCAGGACTTGAAAAAGATACACTGGCTGTATTCTGTTCAACACTGTTCTGAAAAGGGCCCTCAATCTTCTGGTATCACGTTGTTCTCTGTTCACAACAGTCTGCACTTGCATATTAGTTTCGATGGTAAGTGACGCACGCTGCAAAGGTAAGTGGATCAATATTGACTTTGCGCCTCCGGTTCTCCTGCCCATACACGCGGTCTACATGTGAGACTCGGTAATCCAACGCACACTGCAGCACGGACAGCTGTTGCAAAACCCAAACTCACTTCTATGACCGTATGACTGTAAACCTGCCAACTCCTTTGTTTTTTTTTTCTTTCCGTAGCTCGTTTAATGTTTGTACTTTCTGCTTCGCAGCTATAATCCGCTGAGTCTCGAATAATTATAGGTATAGGCACTGCCTTCGCCACGGGGCCTACTCAGTAAAATCCTCGCTGTTGAGTATGCAGCGTGCTCCGAACTGCCCGCTGGAACGAAAGCACAGTCTGCATCCTGACAATTTTCGCGGGAGTGATTGTCATGATTACACTACGGTGAAATGTCCTCACGAATGGATCGCCGCCGGATTAATTTCACCCCGAGGACGTAGATCTGCGTTTCACTAGGGCAGAAATCGACAAAACGTTAACAATCCAAGCGACTGAACTAAGGCTAAACTTGAGAAAAGAATGGCTGGATCACACGACGCAAGACCCACTAGTGCGGCACTCAACGGTTCTGTGCTAGACGAACATCAATAGATTATTTTCGAATGGCTTTGTTTGAGGTTTATCCTTATATCATAATAAGTCTGATGGCTCACACAAAGCTCCTACAACACAAGCATAATTTAGCCTATTAACCACTAGGATGAGAGGAGGTAGAAAACCCTTTTTCTCTCCACCCAACTAGTAACTAAGAGCCTTAGACTTGAGATCTGAGATCTGAAGAAGTTTGAAAGTGTACGGTTTGACTTACTGTGCCTAGTAGTCTGGAAGGGGGAAGGGTCGACGCTTAGATCCGGAGCTAGCTCCGTCTACTGGGAAATGAACCAGGCTGGGTCTGCTCACCAGCCGTGACGTTCTTCAATCCCCTTCCAAACAGCGCTGGGTAACAATTTGCATGCGCGTATCGGAGAACAGTATGGCACCTTGCACACACCATGCACCACCACCGGCCAGACTTGATAGCAACTTGGGTAGGCTGTAAACTGCACTGAGCAGAGGCTTGTTTCACACTTCTGCTCGAGAATTTGGAGGCCAGAAGGCCTGATATCCAATCTGGTACAGGTGCTGTAGATACACTACATGTAGCAGCGTCTCCACAAGTTGTGCTAGCGTTGCACTAGGTTACCGACGTGAACTACAAACTAGCGAGTAGCCTCGTAGCAGAAGCACCGGAAAACTTGCAGGCTTTTGCCTGCTTGAAGAAATCCCAAGAGGCCGCTTCCAAATTGGCGACAGCTATAGTAGGCACGGAAAAGCATAAATTGACTGCCCGCTTAGCAATTTTCAGGTACACTGACCCATATGCACCGCAAGGCACTGAATTTGATGGTGTTCCCTACCGCCTCGAAGGCAAACAGCAACTTTAACTGTCGACTGCCGTATTAGATTGGTTGCTGCTTGAATTGAAAATAGTGACTGAATGGGTTGTATAGCATAGCGTGGCATACATGACAACCAGTTAGGTGTCCGAGCAGTGCCTCGTTTGGCTAGGCTATGGTTCAGAGCCAAGCACTAGCTTTGTTTACTCTGGTATACTTTTTTTTTATAGTCGATTTATAGTCCATGACAGTCAGGACCCTTCGCCCACGCACAAACCAGTAGTATAGTGCAATAGCGACATGATCGATCTGGTGACTAGCCTCGCCTGACATGACATGACTCGACGTTACAGATGAATGAGTACGAGTTTCCGCACCAACCATCTACATCTCACGGCAGTTCTCACACGGGCTGCGTAGGCGCGTGGGAGTGATTGACGTAGTCGCTCGTAGCTGCTATCGATTGTGCTTCGTGCGGCTGATTGTAGTCTACTATGCTTAAAAATAGTACCCGAGCGCCTATTCCCCGCGCTAGATAACTAGCAGAATGCTCAGCTAATAGCATTGTGGCGAAAGGCAGCGAGGCAACCTATTCGTACAGCTG
This sequence comes from Nicola tetela, assembly GCA_028565695.1. NCBI lineage: Eukaryota > Metazoa > Porifera > Calcarea > Clathrinida > Clathrinidae > Nicola > Nicola tetela. The sequence goes on from JAOWAW010119142.1 coordinate 12,117, forward strand.
GCAGCGATCTCTCTCTCTCTCTCTCTCTCTCTCTCTCTCTGTCATGTCATCGGCACTGACACACACGGTAATGCTGTACGTAACTCGAATTCAGCGACAGTTGCAAATTCAAACGCGCTCGCCGCATTGCAAGTGTTCTAAAGACGCCAAATCAGTACAGTACAGTTGTGGGGTAGCTATTTTTTTGTGCAGAAGTAGGCTAGCTCGACGCACTCCTTTGTTAGCGCATGGATCTGGAAGCCACTGTTGCAGCGACTCCACTGGTGCAACCTGTTGAGGGCTTTGCAACAGCTAACCGCCGGTCGTCGTAGTGCGGCGGCCAGCGACAGCAGAAATTATTGTTATTGAATATGTTTAATGAGGATTACTCAATAGCTATAACTAATCGGGAAGCTTTCCTCAAGGGGGAGAGAAAAATGGGAGAAAGCAACTACAAACCAAAACTGAACTTGAAATGTTTACGCAAAGTAGTACGAAATTAAACACAGAAGCAGAGGTAGCTGAGACAACAGTCAGTGGGG
>JAOWAW010119153.1:0-12636 GCA_028565695.1 Nicola tetela
AGAGAGAGAGAGAAAGCATTTCAGGCCCGTTTATATTAATATGTATAGTGAACTTCTTGGTCATGGATTCTTCCACGTAATCACAATTTAACTAACAAATAGGCTCCCTTGGCGCCCAGTAGGCGGGAAGTACTCTCTATTACTTTACTGGCGCGGCCCACAGACAGATCTGGGCGGAATGAACGGCGCGTGGCCATTGGTCTCCAAGAATCTTTTGGTCTCTTCAACACTACTGGCACGGTGACAACAAAAGCGGTACTAAGAGCGTAGAAGAATCCGGGAACGAGGCTAGTCCTTCGCCTGCTGCTTTGTCAAACTTGCTCACACTGGTTGCACTGTACATGTCCAATACAACGCGGGCGTGCATTTGCCATGTGGAAGTCTAGAATGTAGTCTACTGGTAGGCTATGATGGTACAACAGCATACTGCCTCGGAGTAGTGTAGTAGAGTGCGGGTGTTGGGCTGAGGTAGCTGGGGAAGATCAAGGAGACCAAGGGAGATCTACCACCAGCTGGCAGGTCAGCAGTCGCTAGTCGACTAGCCGCTTGTACGTCGTCGGAGCGCGGAGCCACTCGAGACTTCGCACGACGATGACGGCGCTGCGCACACCCAACAGCGGCAGCATGCATGCGCAGTACTCTCCACGTGTGTCAGTCGATTCGGATTGCTTTCCTTCCTTCGTACCACCAGCCAGACGGAGAAAGCCGATGCTCTTCAGACATCGGCAGTGAAAGTTTAAAGATACGCCCAGCGAGCCTGATGTTCTCGAGTATGGTCGTGAACGCCGATTTTCCACTGTCGTCCCGGGCAATACAATAGATTTTGCTTTCGGTTACTGTATCGTTATTTTCTGGCCACAAATCGACACCCTGACTCAATAACTGACCCACCGTAGATCTCCACCTCGCCAGATAGAGAATCATCGCCTGCCTGTCCATTTCCTGGTCTTGCCGGAGGGATTACGTTAGTTTCATATGGACAAGTCTACAGTTCTCGAGAATGGATGGCGGACGGAGGTTGTGCGCCGTAAAAACGGCATGTCAGCTGGACGTGCCGACGTTTATTTCTACAGGTGCGTGTCGCCTTTTCATTGCGATGTGCCGCCTGCTGCTTCAAAGACACTTCCCCCGCTCAGGATTTCTCCCATATGCCCGAAAAGCAAATGATCGACGGACAGTTTTCCCGACAACCCGATTCCTAATTGGCTCGGATATCAGTGTCGTCTGATTAATTATGTTTTATTTGCTGACTCGATTGCTTTGAAATTTCTTTCAATGCTGTTGTCTTGGCGCAGTTGAAATCTTTGCCCCAGATATCAATGGTTGGTGTGATGTCAACAGAGGGAGGTAGACATTTACCGCTGTATGCTGTGTTGTGATTGATTTGTTTTGTGTACAGCCCTTGCGGAAAGAAATTTCGCTCCATGGCAGGAGTGAGAAATTTCTTGGGCGACTCGTATCGAGCAGCCGACTTCGACTCAGCACGGCCGTCGACGCCGCCTCGTCGATCCCGACCACCATCCCGCCAAGGATCTCACAAGCCAGCCCTGGATCCGAAATCGGCCTTAGCACGTGGACTTCACGCGTTACCCAGGTGCACATCTCCTCCTCGGAGGTCTTTCTGCGCTTTCGTCCGCCAGCCAGTTACCTGCCTTCTTCCTATGTCGCACGACTTCGAACTGGGCAAGGCGAAGCCGAACGGGAAAGGTACGATGTCGGCGCTCAGCCCGTCATCACCTTTACAAGTATTTGGCGAGCGCCGCCTCTACGGCAACCCTCCTGTCGACCAGTCCGGAAAACCAGTCGACCTGGCGCTGGGTCGGGAACCGCCCTCGCCGGCGATACCTCCGCCAGCAATTCGCGGTCACCCTTACACCAGCGGACATCCTACTATCGGCTCGAGTTGCACGGTGGCGCAACCCACCGCAAGATACCCCTCCCGTCACAGCGTGGCGGGCCGTACTCAGCTCGGGAAGGTCGCAAAGCAGCAGGTAAGAATTGGTGGAATTCGGTGATATCTGGCACTATCACAGATTCACTGTACGACCTCTTGAATAAGGTTAGCATTTTTTGGTTTATCAATATTCAATTTATGGCGCTCCTTTGATGAAATGCATGTATTTTGGATTATGGGGTAATTTGCCATAACCCTCATGTTGCAAAACGTGTGATGTAATACGTGTAAAGTTTATTTATTTTCATTGAAGAAATGTATTTGCCTTCAGAAACACAAAACTTTAATGTATATCCGACCTGTGACACTTGTTCATATACCCTCTTGTGACAAAATTCATTTCATAGCCTTGTACCAAATTTTGGTACAATGAAGATTCAACTGGCTTTGTCACTAAAGATGCCCATTTGCACATGATCTAATACACTAAAAATTACACTAAACTTTGCAGCTGTGCAACACTATGTCCCATAGGCTGCCACAGGATCTTGACTGTCAGATCCACCATAGTCGACCATGTTCCTGCATAAATGAAAGGGTGACCTCAATCGATCAAAGCATTTTTTTTTCTCAAAGCATGATACCGTGAGTCAGCTGTGAAAAAAACTTCAGTCTGCACTATACATTGTTAAGCCATACGTGTAAGTTTGCTGATCAGAAGTGAGTGACAACGAAAAGTAGAGAGTTGCCCCGTGCACCCACATTGAATAGAAGGAGCTACAGAAAATGTGGAAACACTGGTAGATGTTCTATGAGGTATATGAGCTGGCACTATGCGAAAAGCCACCTAACATCATTTTATTGAAAAAGAGCTTTTGGTATCATGGTATAGATGCTACCGAAAGGAGCAAGACATGTGCAAAACTGACATGATCCTTAGATTTTTTTATTTTATTAGTCCAATTTAATTTAAGATGATTTTCCATTGGCAAACAAGGGCCTCTGGGAGTATCCTCTACATGGAGTGTGAAAGAAAAAAGAGAAAAAGAAGAAAAGAAAGAAAGTTTATAGGCCAGGAGAGTACTTATCATTACCATATTTCTTTGAAAAAATTGCCGCCCTCAAATAATCACCACAGGCAATCAGCGCCGAACTGATATAATCGCTGCTGTCAAATAATTGGCACGGCAATTATTCAAAGGCGGCGATTATTACATATTATGTTTATTACAGTACTCAGTATTTCGAAAATAAACGCATGCAGTTCAGGAGTTGAGATGGCAATGGTATCAGTAGTTGAAGAAGTAACTTTGAAACAGATAAGAAGTTACTAATGAGAAAGATCTTTCAAATGTCTTCTACATAATCAATGTCAACACTGTTGTTGCTTTCATCACCTGACTTGTCTGAACTCTCTCCGTTGTCGCTCTTGTCTCCATCGGATATCGTCACCTCAATTAAAGCGGCAGTGTCACACTATTTGGTGATTTTTACCAAAATTTAAATGGCACTGACTCACGTTGTGGGCACGTTTATTCACATAAACTGACGGATGTAACTTGTGTGTCTACAGTGAACAATGCAAAGAAGAAAAAAACAGGGACAATCATCTCAGATGTAGTCTGGCCCCATCCAGCCTCGGGCATTAGCAAGTCGGGGAGCTTGGAGCATGCTTGGGAACACTACCAGTAGTAGTAAAGAATAACTTAGGTTTTGTTGTCGTGACAGCAGCTACCATGTGTGATTCTAGCTTTGAGGTAGACTCTTCTCGCTGCGAGGGCATGCCTTCTGGGGCACTTGCAGAGGTGTTTGCAGTCGCCCCGGTGACTTGCTCTTGCGCAGGTCAATGTGTAAGGAGGGATGGCAGGAAGAAGTGTGGTCATCCTTGTCGGACTGCAGGGCAGCAATGTCACAACTCGTGTTTGTGAGAAGAAGCACCCTTGCGAAAACAAGGTAAGCCATTAATAGGACATTGGTTGTCCTGCTCCAGAAATAATCTAAAGCTATCTATAGATAGTTGTCCTCCCAGAGGACGATAAGTGAATCAAGTGACAGCGAAACTGCATGTTGCAGTGCTCGGAGGTCGAGAGTGCAAGGCCGTGGATCACATGCCACAGTGACCACAGGTGGAGAGGTCAATGAAGAGGATGTTGGTCAGGGAGATGAAGATCCGATGTTGTTTCATTGATGTGTAGAGGTAGTCTTTTCAGCACTTTGCCCTGGCCATGGCACTGCACCGCCATCATAAGTGTTTCTAAGCAGAAATCCTGCAATCCCTTCTTTTCTGATTCGGACCAGCTACAAACTGCAAACCAACAAGCAAGCGGGATCAAGGGTAGACTGGCAGGCTACATGATTGGCCACATGTAGACAAAACTACACAAAGATCATGACATGACAGCCTACCGTTGAAAGTTTTCTACAGGACGTTGATCATGTTGATCAACGTGGAGTAGAGGAGGTCTATGTGTAGTAAATGCCTGGAAGAGTGGCCACCATTTTTTTTTGTCCTACATTAAAATGGCTGCCAATATCGTGACACTGCCCCTTTAAGAACATCATTCTCTCCTCTATGTTCGGCTTTCAGAGTCAGTAAAATATCTTTTGAGCACTTTGAGCAGCACAGACAGACAGGGATGTATACGGAGTTGTGCAAAGGTGGGTTGTCACTTCTTGTGGAGTGCGCCCAGACTCCTTTGTGGTGGTCAGTGCATATGTGCTAACATCATCTACCTAATCACCTTCGCTGGAGCTCGCTTGCACCCCTTGTTCGTTTCAGTTTGAAATAATTGAAAATCAAATAATTGCCACCCTCAGTTAATTACAACACCATCACCCCGTCAATTGCAACAATTGCCAACAATATTCAAAGAAATATGGTAGATGAGGATGTTAGGTACCTTTTCGCATGTGCCAGCTCAAATTGTATAGGTGTGATAACTTTCAGAACTCAAAAGATAGAAGAGAAGAAAATGAAAATTCTACATGTGTGTATCTTCGGCCACACAATAAAAAGGAGAAAGATAAAAGTACAATAGAAAGGAGAGCCTACAGGGAGTACAAAAAAAGAAGAAAAACCAATGCCTCCAATGGGTCTTGTCATAGAAAAAGAAAAAAAAGGAATTAACCGGAAGAAGGAATGATGAGAAGTGGACGTGTGAACCAAGTGGAGTCAAAACGAAAGTGGAAGATGGAGTAGGAACAGAGAGTAGTGAGACAAGATAGGTCAGAGTGTATGCATTTAGGAGAGATAGAAGATTTAGATGGAAGGATAGAGCCCAGAGATTTGAATCAGAGATGAAACCACAGGTGCCAATTTCAAGTGAGTAGAGCTTAGGTGAGTAAAAGGAGAAATTTAAGTAAGAATTAGAGAGGCTTAACGGTTAGATTTGCAAACATATGCAGCGTCGATGTTAGTTTGAAAAGGAACTCTCAGTTCAAGTGAAATAAGTTTATGGTCGGGAAAGATAACAAGATGAGCTCTTTGAGGAGTGCAAAGCTTATCAACAGGGATGGTAGAGCCAGATGGAAAAAGAAAGTTGGGAACCTAGGGATGGCTAAATTCACGAAAGTTGTTCGTTTTACTGTATGGTGCCACTATACATGGCAAACACTTGAAATACTGGAAGATCATCATTAGAGCTGGGCTGGGTCTGGTGGGTACCTGCGAAACCTGTAGTCCTATTGGATAGTTGAGACACGTGGACTATTGTTCAGGTACCCATCTGGGTGCAGGATGCACACACACATGATCTAGTTTATCTAACAGTCTTTGCAACAGTCTTTGCAGCTTGTGAGCACCTGCTAAACTGTTGCAAATGCTGCACTGTTAATTAACCCACACTCACAAAGAGCCGACAAACATACAAGCATACCGGCAGCACTGAAGGCAACACACAGCTGGTAGTGCATCAGCCAGGCAAGGTTACTTCCGTTATAGTTGATATACCAGCTCGAGTTTTGCACGTCAACAAAACATGATGCTACAAGCTGTGGTCTCCTGCGCCCACTGCCAAGTGTGCACTCGTGCTAGCTCTCTACTTGGCACTAATGATGCAGAGCAGGATCACATGTCAACAGATTAGACAAGAAAATCTTGCCTCTGTTTTGCACTTTCCTCTGTTCACGTTGATCTGCCGCTACTGGCTGGCATGCTGCATGTTCAAGCGTGTTGATAAAATGAAACCTCAATATTTACTGTGAAAGCGGAACAATTTGGTCATTCACGATTTTTGAAGGCTTGATTGGAATTTATTTTCAGTCATGGCACTGGCGACAGTGGAGAATTCTCAGTACCGCTTGTACTAGCAGCGCCAGGCTGGGCGCTAGGCGAAAGATCACAATCATCGGCTTCTTCACACCAAGCTAGTAGAATGCAGTAAGGTGTCAAATTACACACTTGTAGACTGTTCGTTGATTGGTGTGTATGCATTGGTGTAGATTCCACTTCTGAATTAAGGCTCATGACCAAATTGGCTGAAATAATAAATCCTGACCAAAGCATTCTACTCTTACAGTACCCTGCACGTTTATTAGAACTTTACTGGCTAAGATTATGAAAAAAAAATTGTAAAAAGCAAATCAGTTTGAGGAAGACTGGCAATGTAATACTGTCCAGAGGAACCTGTTCTTGCTGTTTTATGGTGGAATCATCATTGTTAGAAACTCGTGGGTAGCCGTGAAACCTGTGAGATAGGGCCTGAGACCTCAGATACTCGATCAAATTTGGACCCAGCCTTGCACTAATCATAATAGCCAGCTGGTGTATGCCCTGTTCAACTGACATAAAATAGCGGTTTCTGAATGGTCTTTTATCTTGAACAAAAGCAGCTTTGTGCTCAAGATGAAATTGGATTTATTAAGGCGATTAATCGACTAGTATCTATACTATATCTAGGGCAGCCATTTCTTTCCCCGATTGGTAGATGCATAATTGAATGCAATGTAGACTATCGAAATTAACTAGGCCAGAGCCACAATTATACAGTTGAGCTGCACATGGACTGTTCATTGCTTAATGTGGCCTCTTTAAGTTTTTATCTCAGCTGCTTTGCTTGATTGCCTTTTTTGCTTTAGTTCAATGGTGTTCATGCTGGTTATTGCATAAACGGTGCTGCCCCAACAGCCCGGTCTCACGGTACAACTCATCATGGCTGGACAGTGGCCTCGGGGCGGCACAAATTGGCCGTTGTGCAGCATTCGGCTGCACCTGTTTCAGCTCAGCGACAGCAGAACACAACTTCAGTAGGTGCTCAGTTTGACAGCAAGTCTTCTTTGCACTTTGTCGGGAAAGACAAGAACTTTAACACACCTTGTCCTCAGATGGCTCAGCAGCTGTGTTAGCTGTTGGGAGAAACTGGCCTCCCCTCTCACTCCCTCCCACTCTCTCTCTCCCTCCTCGTCTGATTTCCCTCTTGTGTTGGGTCTCCATTCCACATACTATTTCAGAATCATTTACATGTAGTATTTATCATCACAGTTTCAATCATACAAAAATACTAACAACTTTACCTGACTTTTGAAGTATTCCCACTCCATCAGTGATCTGCTTAACATCTGTTTTATGCCCATGTTTTATGTTAGTCAAATCAACCTTCTTCTTCTTCTTCTTCTTCTTCTTCTTCTTCTTCTTCTTCTTCTTCTTCTTCTTCTTCATCATCATCTTCTTCTTCTTCTTCTTCTTCTTCTTCTTCTTCTTTTTCGTCTTCTTCTTTTTCCTCTTCTTGTTCAATCAATCTTGACTTTAATTTTTTCTTCAAATCAAAAAGTCAAGAAATATTTAATAAGCTGCCTTGTCTTAGAGCCTTTGAACAGGTAGACATTTCCTTGGAGAGAGAGAGGGGGGGGGGGGGAGGAGAAACTGAGTTATGGCTTAGCTCTTATTGCTGTGTTACTAATAGACACACAAACACATTAAACTAGAAGTGATGCTTCAAGTTGGAAAACCTTTAAGCTCCCTTCTTCACCAGCAGCACCTGCATGTTACATGAGTTGGAATGTGTCATGATGTCAGCCTTTACAGCTGCAAGTTACGGCCAGTCCATTTAACTGGAGATGATCAAATAAGGAAATAATTATGGCTTCCTTCAGCATTGATGTGAAAGGACTTAAGCTAATGCTGAGTGTGATTGTATGTTGGCTTTGATAGGAACGTTAAGCAAGAAAAAATTATGACCCCCTCCAACAACAACTGCACTCCCTCCAAAAAGTAGGTAAAGATATTGCTTGCAGCAAGAACAGCCTCACCTTCTCAACACCCCTTCATCAGTAATAAGTATCTCATGCCAGTTCCCACAGATCAACATCGTCCCGCCAGCACAAACCACACAGCTACCAGTGCTGATCAAACTTCAGTCCCATTCTAATTCTCATGATGCTCTCAGCCAACAGGATTACGAAAGAATAATCCAGGCTGTTAGCAATTAATTTTGTACAACACTCAACAACCCATTAAGAATCTTAGTAAAAAAAAAAACAAAACTCCCAATGAATGTCATGTTTACTTAACTTGTTTTTGGTGGAAGATTCATGGGATATGCTACTTGAAAATTCTACTAAGGTAATCACCTACAAAAATAGCTCTCAAGATATGAAAAATTTTTTCAGAATCTAGGGGAATTGTGATGATGCCACCTTGGTTGAAGGCTGTGAACGACTAGGTAAATGTCTGTTGTGAAGCTGGTAGAGAGAATGAGTGAAAGACAGAGAGAGAGAGCATGCAGAAACTGAGTGTGAGAAGCTGTGAATGTGTGTGTGTGTGTGTGTGTGTGTGTCATGCTATAAATTGTACATGTGTGTGAACTGCACGAGGTTGATTGCAACATACTGAATAATACATGTTGGCAAGACGAGAAAACTGGCAGAGTAAGACAAGAAAGTGGAAAAGAAAGAGAGAGAGAGAGATCATAACCGGCAAAACAAACGTCTCATTTCATTCTGTCACTTCCACGTGTCCTCAATCTTCCAAGTTGTGACGCGTGACTCACGATGGTAGTAGTAAGGCCTACCCTGTGCTGTCGTCACAACCCTCCATCCAGGTCCAGGCTCCTACAGCAAGCAGGACATTCCGATGTTGACAAAAAAAAACGTTATGTCCAAACATCTTACAATTTTAAAATTCTTTGCATTTGGCAAGTCTTTCTGCTCCAAATGCACCAGCGATAACTTTGGTAACCATGGTAACCACAAATAGCAAAAATGCATGAGCTTATCTTGGTGCTTCAAAAATCACATCACAGAAGCTACAGCTTCTTAGCACATGTCTGCTAAACTGCTAAAGAGTTACAATGAAAAAAAAATAAACAGCACAACAAAATGAACAACCATAGAAGAGAAGAAGTTCTTGGCAATTTGTGAGCTGAGGGCCAGCTGAAGCACTCAGATCATGCCAACCATCTAACTGTCAATCAACAAATAACCTTTCTTCACTACAAGCATTTCAACATTGTTTTTCTTTTGGCCTGTGGAAATGGTGCAATAACATGTGGAGAATTTTAGAGCTGCAATGAATGTTCTAAAATGCCAACGAACCCTTCTAGTCAAAACGAATGAAGTTCGGTTATTCTGTGATACCGCACGTAGTGCACACGAGTCTAGAGTACGATCAGGTCTAAAACTTTTGGCTCCACTTTTAATTCTGCTGGCAGTGTTAGTCACGCCAGAGATCGAGAGCACACATATATGTGAATTGTGTGTCCTTGCATACCTGTGGCTCTCCCCTTGCCATGGACTGGTATGGGTGCACTTGTTCTGACGTAGTCTACACCACTTGATGTAGATACTTTACTGTAGATCTGTGCACTGTATAGCAGCAGCGTTCCCTGTAGTCCTGTTAACAGCAGACTACATCTGGGGGCGTTCTTCTTTTGCGAAATCATTATTAGTAACCACGATAATGATTTGTGTGCTCAGGGCCCTGAGCATCAAGTCATAAAAACGAAAGAGACATGCTGGAAACATGTCGCTACTGTTGCGCACGTGGCACGCGCTGACATGGCAAGCAATCATAAACACACCTTGTTGACTTCCAATGTTCACATAGAATCTAGCCTGTGGCCGTGGTGAGTATCAGTATAGCTGGCTGAACATCTGAATTGATTGGTGCCCGTGCCAATTAACACGCTTCACTACTTCTCACCTGTTCACGCCGAGGTGACTAAGCTTTTGGCTTATGTTTTGTGAGTTACCAAAAGAAATGGGAAAATCATACTAAGCCAACTCATCATGATTATCAGGATAAAACAAACACATCCCTGGCATCCTGTAGACCACACTGTATGTGTTTTGAACCTTCGTAAGAAAGAACTTCTTTGTTTGTTTTGACTTTGAAACGATACCAATTGTAGCATCGAGCCTTCTTTCCATCTCTAGTGGAAACAGTGTTGCCTTTTCAAGTGGGGCCGAAAATACTCAACAAATACCGAAATAAACTGGCAGTTGATTTACAATGTCCATCCATTTCCCCCTTCAGAAGCAAAGTCACATACACACACACCTTGTACATGTGTATGTTTCTCTTTTCAGTATGATTTCACATAACGACAAAACAACACATGACGATAACAGAACAACATAACGACAACAGAATATAACACATGACGACTACAGAACATATCACAATTTCACCGGAAGATTTAACTCAGCCCCTTCTATACTTCTTCCTTCTTGAACATTTTTTTTCTATGTATGGTCCAGGGACCTACTGTCATTCTTTAGAGCCCCTCATGTATTGAACCTTCCTACTCATACGGACACAAAACATGCTGACTACTCCACATAACTGCAACATGAAACTACGACATATACATTAGGGCTGAAATGAATCGGCTGAAGCTTCAAAGCTTTGAAGAAGCGAGTGACTCAAATGAATCTTTTGTGATTCGTAAGTGAGAACGAATTGGGTTACAAGTGAAATGATCTCTGATTCCCACGTCCACGCTGACTCACTCTGAGACTGAGTTGTAGATCTACTTGTAAAATATAGTAATCGATCTTGCGTAGCTGGTGCTGTGTGGGGCTGGTGGAGCTGCAGACTGGTAATATAAGTAACTGCAGTGCATGCACATGTCAGGGGGCTCGCTTGCACTTGTAGGCTACATGTAGATGTACACCAGACTAGGTCTATTATATTACTATTATTTTTATTTCCTTATGCTAACTATCCATGCTACCAGATCTCTCTTATTCATTATGTACAGAGCTGTGAGGATCTGTAACTCTATACTCTAATCTATGGTGCAGGGCCAACCAGTGGACCTGGCCTAACACCTTACACCTAGTATAGTCATGTCACAAATATGCCACACTGAAATGTACAAATGAATTTCCACAATGTGCTGGCTATACTGAATACTTTACACTGTCTAGTAGTATCTATCTGTATACATGTGTACATGATGTATTAGTGCATAGTACTACTGCATACCGTCTAAATTGATCTGATTTGGAGTTTCACTGCCAGTTGCAGAAAGTTAGTGGAAAAAGGCTGTTCAGTCAGTTTTATTTTGTCAGACTGTGAATTGCCATGTGATTCGTATTCGATTTGTATCTGATGCTCTGATTCTAATTCGCTTCATATTTGCTGTTGTGCCAATTCGTTTTAGCCTTAAATTATTATACATCCCACTGAACCATAAACATACCACCTGTCAGCTTTTTTTTGTTATACATAAGTCTTGTCTCTGTAACATCATCAGTAACAGTCTTGTCTCTGTAACGTCATCAGTAACGTCTTGTCTCTGTAACGTCATCAGTAACAGTCTTGTCTCAGTAACTTTTGACGTACCGTGTGCTGACATTAGGTGACCCATCGACCTGCTCACTGGTGTGATGTGCACGATCTCTTTTGTAACTAACGTATCACATATGGTACACGCAAACCGTACTGTTGTACATATTGTACATGTGCCCTTTTCATGGCTGCCATACTGCCAGGAGGCTATTGTTTTCCATATAGACCATGGTGTTTTGAATTCCGTAGTAACTTGAACAATATCGAAGATACAGTGGACAGTGCTGGTTTCAAGGTTCAGTGTGTGGATCATCTTTGGTGTTTTACTAGAGTTTTGAATTTCAAATGAGTTGCGGAGTTCGGAGTCCAGATCACCCTTGGCCACATGTTGACACAGTCGAATCTCCCAGTTTACGTAAGTTACATAGTCAATCGCCCTTTGCATGTCACGGTGTGAAATACTTGCTGTGGTGAAAACAAGTCTTTATTGACACACTCACACTCACACACACATACACACAGCCACAGACACACACAGACACACACATACACACTGCACTCCATACAATTGCACACACACATACACATACATGCACAACAACATTTTTTATGTCTTACCTGGCGATTTGTCGACCTGCTGGGCGTCATGGTCTGTCCTTGTGAGCGTAGCACTTCATCTAGGTTCCACGAAGTCTGCCCTGATACTCGATTGTAGTAATATGGCCGGCCATTCTGTGAATGTGCTGACCAACCGGGAGGAAGAGCCTTGAGACAAGAGAGAGAGAGAGAGAGAGACCCAGACAGAGAAAGACAGGGAGAGAGAGAGGGGGAGGGAGAGAATTGGTCTTTCAAAAGAGGCAATCGTTTCAACACCATAATAACCTCTTTGGAAACACAACTAAATTATTTTTCATCCTTTTCTTCTTTTTCTTTCTTTCTTTCTTTCTTTCTTTCTCTCTTTCTGCTTCTTCTTCTTCTTCTTCTTCTTCTTCTTCTTCTTCTTCTTCTTCTT
>JAOWAW010119164.1:0-12636 GCA_028565695.1 Nicola tetela
ATGCGAGGACGGCTATCGTCTCTGTCTGAGTGTTTTCCTAATCAAGATAATAATAATAATAACAATAATAATAATAACAATAATAATAATAATAACAATAATAATAATAATAATAATAATAATAATATTATTATTATTATTACTTCTAGGGCGCGCACGTCAGGGCGAGTGTGGTTAAAGTGATTTGTCGACACTTGGAGTGAAACAATTTCGCTTTCCCTTTTCCTCTGATCATGAATGCAAAAATGATCTTCTCAGATCTAGTTATTGTTCTTTTATTGCAAAATCAACATGTACAAGCCATTTACAGCATAATTACGGGAAGTCCTTAATTATCCTACGATAGAGAGTAGCAGATATCTGTAACGTAAAAAAGACTGGGTTGTAGGACGTAAAACAGGAGGAGAGTTCCAAAATAGAGGACTAGTGGAATCTGGCAGCCATGTCGGGTAATAGTAACGTTAAATGCGGAACATATGCATTCTAACCGGGAAGGGCTCTAAACACACCAACGTTTTGATCTGTATTTGTTCCTGACTAATGTTATAAGGGGTAATCTTCAATATTTTACAAATGAATTGTTGCCATCGAACAAACGTTTAACTACGATTTACAGTTTCTGTCCATGCCACCACATCGTCAACTTGGTCATGTCCAGAGAGGAATGACACAAAATTTAAATAAAATATCTACTTACAATACTAGTTAAATGGTATGTTGGAGCGTCATAAATCCCTTCTTTTTCTGGTGATCTATACTGAGTATCTTTGCTCTTGTCTAGCTTGGCTAGCTCAAGTCAATGAATCCATTAATTTACGAAGTAGCACGCTTCTAAGTTCTCAGCTTGCAGTACACATAAATCAAATGGCTCCAGGCTTCCGCAGGGGAACAAACACTACAATGACATTACCGCCTTAACATCGGGATTATCGACAACTGTGTTGTAGTAGGTCTCCGACCGGTTAGTGCCGACCCACTTTACATTTGTCAAGTGTGTTGATTCCCGCAATAAATAATCGATTTATAGTTGCCCCTTTGATTACTCGATAATAAATTCCTGAATCATCACAGAGCTACGTATACGGCTCTACTGCAGTCGTTCGGCGGCAGAGCAGATTTAGACTATCCTATCCGGGCTGTAAACTTTCAAGGTTAACTTTTCCAGTCTATTTGTTGGCATCGTTTTTCAAACTTTGGCGTCACTTCTCAGCATTTTGCCTTGTAAGACGTTGCCACACTGAATATGTATGACAAATACAACCCTGGTAAGAGGCAGAGCGCAGAGGGAAGAAAGAAAAAGATCTTCGCAAGCATCTGCATGTCTATATATGCGTCGGTATATATTGTCTTTTAAGCCACATAGAGAGCTAGCATTGCACTGAGGCATGCCATGTCCCGGTGCAGATAATGTATATGAGCAGTAATTCAACACAGTCGTCCAGTAACAAGATTGGAACATTGCCACTTAGACGAGGTGATAATGAACCATAACGATCTTTGAATATCTTGGATCTTTCAGAGTTGCCTGATAGAAAGGAAGTGTATCTAGTCAGGATCTGATGATGGAAAGAGAAGAAATTAAAATCCACTGGTCAATTTGTTTCTTTGTTTCCTTTTCAATTTTTTTTTTAAACTCATCCAAAATATCAGGCTGAGAATTTAAATCATTAAAGAGTTTCAGAAGCTCCACCAACAGGGCAAAAGAATGACTTTTCGACACTCTTACCGATAAGTAAACTCCGGATTAATTTAGCTCTCGAGATCGTAGTATAGTCCTGTTCACGGTCTCGTCAGGCAAAGCACTATATAGCTCTGTAGTTCCTGTTAAAAAATCGTGGAGCCTCAGGTAGCCATTCCCCGTAGTCATTACCAAAATGCTCTTCAAATGTCCTTTGGAAAATATTGCTACACCATTGTGCCTCTGAACATTTCTCTCTTTCTTTCAAAAACTCAGCATAATCACTTGAGTGCTTCCCTGCAAGGAAGTGCCACTTAATGGATCTCGCACAATCTATGCGGAACCTCAAAAACCATTCAGCTGTACCGTACCTGTTGTCTTTGCAATACACATGTCGGAGAAATCCCGCCACGTCCATTAGTATAGAATGTACAATCAGGATGGCTTCTTCAAATGTCCTGTCCTGAAGGTCTTCTTTGAAGGTCATAATCTCTCGCCAACACTTTAGAGCTTCCTTGCGAGTGATGAGGTGTATCCCCTGCTCACATGCTTCCTTCGCCTTCATGAAGCAATTGGTCATACTGATTAGCACAGATTGGGGACGCTGTGAAAGGCAACTGATGTCTGACATTGTTTTCTGTACCTCTCTCAGCTGATATTGGGGAGGTCGTTCATTCTCCAAAAAATTCCTTAGTCCATCGAGTGTTTGTCGAACGGCCAACTCTCCTCGCAGGGCGCAAATTGTTCTTATGAGGCCAAGAGTGAACGGATAACGGACGGAAAGGGAGAGATTAGTGTTTTCACTTTCCTTGATGTGGAATAGAAAACTAGCGAGAAACCTGCATAGTGCGCCGTCAAAGTCCTTCTTTGCATATAATAGCCAAATGCCTTCAAAAACTGCGAAGCTCTCAGGAACATTGAGCTGTGAAAGAATCGCATGATTTTTTTGAAAACTGTCTTCCAATTCATCTGAAGGCTTTTGTTTGGTATCTAACAACTGCAGGCCAAAGCGTAAGGCCAGTTGCAACCCGAATGAAAAGTGACCAAGGTGAAATGCAGATTTGGAGGCTTTGAAAACCAAGTCCTCCGTAGTGTCGCCAATGACTTTCCTCCATGTACTGCCATTAGTTCCTCTGCTGACTTTGCGCAACAGGGCTTCAATCGTGTTAAGCGTCATTATAGCTCGTCGAAGGGAGAGGCCACTTCTTCCCAAGTCATCATACAAACTACCCTCGTCGAGAGAGTAATTAATAAGTCGACGGAGGGCATAAAACCTCCTCACATTGTCACCTGCTAGATTCTGCTCGTCTTTTGTGATCTGAATTTGTTCTTTAAGAAGACGCTGCGTTTGTTGGCAGTATTGGATTAACAGCAGCAAAGTCCGATGTGTCTCTTCATCAATTGCTCCACGCCTCTCCAAGCTATCTCGTGCATGAAAACTAACTAAGGCCATCAAAACACTAAACTTGTGACTATTCTCGTCAATTAATTGCATTAATGATTGGCAATCTTTCTTTTCCCAAACTTTAGCCATTCTGCGGAGAATTAATTCCTTGACGTCATCAACGGTAGGATATATCCTGAGAATTGGGCATTTTTGTGCCACTTGCCAGAGAAAATGTTTCCGCGGTAAAGTCCCACGTATCACCTCTAGAAACTGAGCCATCCTGCAGTACCAATGAGCCATTTCAAAAGTTTCATTGCCAAGGTGGGACTCAACAATTGTTGACGACAATCTAAAGAAGAGAAAAGACCCCTCCAGGTGACCTTGGGATAGGAGCCTAAAGCTGTGCGAAAAGAGCATCATGAATTTATGCCTATCATCGGATCGATTGTTGCTGTTGAGAAGTCCGTCAAAACCGCTCTGTGAATGTGGCTTCCAGGTAGGTATCTCGCGAATTTTATAGGGGATCTTTGTGAAAAGTTTAAATTTCTTTATTGCTTGCAAAATAACATCAATGAACATCTCAGCAAATCCGTTGTAGTCGGCTATGATTTGCTTCATCCCAGCCGAATATTGCTTAAGGCTTGTGATGCTCTCGCAAAGGAAATGTAAAATGACGTAATACCGTGCAAAAAGCTCATCACTTTGGATACTATCCTTAACCTCCTCAAGAAGGTCTGCGCTTCGATAGAGCACTTGTAATAGAAGATCCCAAGAAAGACAACGATGAATTAAGGCAAATGCATTCCGTACAGCTGCATCCTCACCCGATTTTCCAACAGTCCTGCTCACCAAACCGCCCAGAAAATAGCACCTCTTTTCCAACAGCTCCCGTAGACTGCAAAGGGTTAAATGATGAACGCGAACAGTAGCTGAGGAATACTCCAAACTGATAAGCCCTAGCTCTTCCAAAGCATCTCGGCATGTCGTTAAAATATTAACAGCACTTGGAGAGAACAGCCAGTCACTAACGCCAAGAAGCTTAGACAACAAATTTCTTGCCCAAAGAAAATTGCATTGTGCTAGAGTATAGGTTGGCATAAATCGCTTAAGTGAAGCCGACTGGTTCAAGACTTCCCACGGAATGGTTTCTGTGTTACATGTACAAGAACATATCTTTACCAACAGGAGCAAAACAAGCGGATGATCTTCTAAGTAGATCTCGGAAGAATGGATGACACCAGTAAGACCTCTTACGTGAAGGTTGTCCCCAAACTCTTCTTCTATTGCCTTCCAGTTCAGAACCAATGAGTGGCAATTAATGCTATTGAGATAATGTGTAGACGCTTGCTTCGCTGCAAATGCTAGCATTGAAGAGTAGATGCTTACGGCAAGAGGTAAATTGCCCAGTACGTTGGTCACTGGTTTGACCAAAGCCAAGCTGCTACTTGCCGATAACCTCTCAAGGGAAAAATTTGAGTTTGCCGCTTTTGCATTGATTAGCTGCTCGCTCTCAGCAGTGGAAAATGGTTGCAGTTGGACAACTAAAACTGACAAAAGCTGTCTCTGGAGCGCTTGTTTAACCGCCGTGCTCCTCGTGGTAATGATAAAGGAATAGTGAGCTTGGAGAAACTGCTTGCAGATACAGCTAACTGTGGAGGAACAAACATCGTCCAAAAAAAATAGTTTGCGAACGTCTTTCAGTCCGGAGCCATCGGATCTAATCTGCCCAGGCGTTGGAAGAGAACTAGTATACTTCGTTTCATCCGGAAAGAACTGACTATTCCGGCGTTCTATTTCTCTTTCAAGCTCTGTGGAATCTGAACACGTCAGCCAAGCTTGTTGAGGATAGGTCTTTGTCAGACGATGTGCCAGTTCAGTAGCCAAAAACGTCTTACCAACCCCGGCCTGACCACAGATGATTATACCTACAATATTCTCTGCCGTCAAAGTGGCCGTAATAGACACAAGTTCATGTGTTCTACCTACAAAATGCCTGCCTCTTGGCCGAAGAATTCTCTCCTGGCATAGGTGACTAGGACTGCAGAAGCTGCTCGTTGGGCTATCTTTCTCCATTAGAATACAGGTACAAACTCCTTGCGGATTATCTTGCAGGCTGTCAAGCCGTTCGAGACAGTTACTAACATGCAGATCGCTCAGGCGGAAAACAAGAAGAAGATTTTTAATGTCGTGCAAGACCTGCCTGATATCTGATAGACTCTGGTTTGGACCGTGTGCAAAAGCGTTTCTTGCCGCTAAAATCTTCTTGCATAACTTAAAACAGTCATCTTTGTTGTTGCAGCTTATATATCCTTCCGACTGACACCTTGCAAACTCGCTAGAACGCATGTGAGAAATTTGAACACGAATTCTTTTAATTATAATTGCAATATCACTCTTGCTATTGCTCAAGTCTTCAGAGTCGTGGTTTCCTGAGATGACGTCCCTTCTTTCTGAGCTTCCAATGTACTCCCAAAACCTCCGTGTTAGCTCACTGAAGCTACTGTAGAGAAGGGCACGCGCTATAGTATTTTCCGAGAAAGGATATTCGCCCGTCGACTGTGACGTCATATGAACGTGAACAAATCTTGAGAGAGCTGATAGATTTTCACTTACTTCACTCGCGTCCGTCCGTTTCAAACTGATTGTTTCTATCAATGACGTCAACAGGTCTATGCTTGTGCATACTTCTCTGATAGAAACGAAGTCTTCATGGAAAGCTAAGTTCCTGGCCGTTCCAACACCCTGCACTTGCAAAGAAAATCGTTCTTTCTTCCGCGGATCCAACAGATCACCTCCACAGAACTTTGCAACGTCGTTAATACGATACGCGATAAGCTTACACACAGCGTAAATATCGGTAAGCGGTAGGCTGTTCTCCAAACGCTCACGAGCGTACCGCTTGACACCAGCTGTAAAACATGCGCACACCTTTTCCTTCCAATCTGTCGGATTGTTGTCCTTGATGGCGGCAAGGGCAAAGTCGGACAGCCATTTGCAAGCGATCGTGTGGCTCTCGATCAAAAACGAAAACGCAAGTTCATCCTGAGAAAGCTCTGCTTTAGCCATAACAGTTGTTGTGATAAACGGCCGGCTAGTAACTAAGCATTCAGCGCCTTAGCTTTTTGAATGAGAGACCAGCATATGGTAAGCCCTGGACGTTAAAAACGTCCTCTTCGTCGGGAAGGCAGTAATCCCTGGGATGTAAAACTGGCTTTCAGGGTACACTATTGAAAATTAAAAGCGTTACCCCCCAAAGAACCACTCGTCAGGCTGATTAACGGCGTTGTGCCCTGGAAATTTCTCTCTCGTTAACTGGTTTCTTACCTGTTTCTTCCTCACAAATAGGTCAGAATCAACGCCAAACGTTTTTAAGCGACGACCAGTGACGGAAAACATAAAGCTCAAGTTATGCCGGCCTATGTCTTAGGAGGTTTTTGTTCAAAAATATACGCAATGAGCAAATAGTTCGACTGCGTTCATGTGAGCATCAATAGTGGAAAATAACGGACGTTGACTTACTACAGCGTAGCCTTGCAACCACACGCTCCTCTGACGTAATGTCCGCTTGATTTGAACGCTTTTTGAATATATCCTCTTCTAGCTGGCCCATGGCCATGCTGGTAATCCAATTAACGGGGCTTTAAGATTATCATTTTTATTGCCTACTGGGTCCAGCTGGAACCAAGGCATGCCGGTATTTTACATAAACGTTTACCAAATTTTACTGCACTTCTTTGAATTGTTTATAGTTTTTCAAAATGGTTACATGTTCTAACTCTCTTTGGTACCAGCTGGAGTGCACAGCGGACTCGACCCTCCGGCCAATCAGCACCTAACTGAATGAAAACACGACCCTACTTAACCGCTCGACCAATCCACCAGTACAAAAAAACTGGCTTAATGGCGAGCCTCGTTATTTTTTCTCGACGTGATCTGGTATCCACTGCCCGCGCGAGACGCTACGAAGTGATTACGATACTGCAGCCTAAGTCCGTAATGACCCGAGCTAGGCCCAGTATTTATGATAATAAATGTGAAAAGCCATTCTTGCTGAGAGAATCATAACCAATAATTTTCTTCTTTTGAACTGGTGGGTTGATCGGATGGTCAAGATCGTGATTTTCATCCCGCCAGGCAAGATAGAGACACGCGAACTCTTCTAAATGTCCAATACTTGGCAGTAGAACTTCCAGATACATACTCTGTTACGTGAACTGGGATGGCCTGCACTGCGCTGGACACTTCTTATCAGTTGGTTGTGCTTCTCCATGACGTCGTTCTAATCGTAGAATACTAGCGAATGGATGATTCGAAATAAATCAGCTAGACTCGATTTATCAACTTTTGATCATGAAGTGCCCCCTGCTCCTCTGTGTGACTGTCTTCGCTTGCACATATTACAACAACCTAAATTCCCTCACTATCAGCAAACGTAGGTACACAAACAATCTCACTCCATACATTAAAAAACCGCCTCTGATGCTTAGCACTCTGAATGTTTTCTCTCGTTTTACTTGCCCTCTTTTTAAGACCAAAGCCAACCACTCCCACACTATTGAAGACTCACTCACCCTACTGGGACAACATTAAAAAAATCAAATCCTGCCAGTAATTTTTGTCACTCACTTTGTGTGAACAAGAATATCGAACGACCAGTGAAGCTATTGGGCCTTTCACAGTTGCTTTTTGGAAGTAATAACAATGAATAGAAGGAAACACGTCAGACACTGATGAAAACTGAAGTAAATTTGTTTCAAAAAAGATTGTTTTGCGGAAGACAACATATTCTGTTCATTTCTCCGCTATCAACTTCCCTTCTTCTGACATTTTAATTCTCTGCGGACACATTCGAATTCCTGTCGCATCCGTGTCAGGTCTGCTGTCCATGACAATAAAATTGG
Organism: Nicola tetela; assembly: GCA_028565695.1. Classification (NCBI taxonomy): domain Eukaryota; kingdom Metazoa; phylum Porifera; class Calcarea; order Clathrinida; family Clathrinidae; genus Nicola; species Nicola tetela. The sequence goes on from JAOWAW010119164.1 coordinate 7,967, forward strand.
GAGCATCAGACTGCCATTCTGCACAGTCATCACCAAATTCCTCTTCAAATATCCTTTGATAGAAATTGCTCCACCATTGCGCCTCTGATTATTTCTCTCTTTCTTTCAAAACCTCAACATGCTCACTTGCGTGCTTTCCTGCAAGGAAGTGCCACTTGATGGATCTTGCACAGTCTATACAGAACCTCAGAAACCGTTCAGCTGTGTCGTACTTCTTCTCCTCACCATAAACATGTCGCAGAAAACACGCCATGTCAATCAGTATAGAGCGTAGTATGAAGATTGCGATTGGTTCGTCAAATACGTTTTTCTCCTGAACTTCATGGAAGCATAAAATCTCTCGCCAGTATCTTAGAGACTCCTTGTGAGTTATGAGATGTGAGCCCCGTTCCCATGCATCTCTTGCTTTCAGGAATAGAGTGGTGATGGTAGTATGAAGTGATTGTAGATGTTCAGGCAGGTGGCTAATGTATGAAATCGTTTGATGTAGATCTTCAAACTGATCCTGCGACAGCCCCTCATTCTTCAAAAGATTCCTTAACACAGCAAATGTTCTTGAAGCAGCCAGCTGTCCACGCAAAACCCAAACTGTTCTTGAGTGAGCAAGAGTCACCGCATAACAGACGCGACTGGATTCATCAGTTTTTGTACTTCCCGTAATTGTCAGCAAAATACTAGTGTTAAAACTGTGTATCGTCCCTTCAAAATCTTTCTTTACATAGCGTTGCCACAAGCCTTCAAGACATACATAACTGCCATAAGATGGAACTGCAAACCAGCCACAAAGCTCTAATTAACAGTGTCTTTCATTTTACCAGGATCTGGATGCGATTCCCGGTAATCCAACGACTGCGGGACAAAGCGTTTAGCCAGTCGTACGCTGACTGAGAAGTAACCCATTTGCTATGCTCGGGAGGAGACAGTTTTAACCAAGCTCTCCATAGTGTTAGAAAAGACTTTCTACAATGCACTGCTAACAATGGTCCGTTGCTTACCTTGCATAAAAGAGCTTCAACAGTGTTTAACGTTTTCATGTTTACTAGAAAGAAAGGCGTCTTCTTTCCAAGTAGTCGTACAGGCTAGCCTCATGGTAAGATTGTTCAATAAGATAAGAGAGGCAATACGACTTCCTCACGTAGTTGCTCATTCGACTTGTGCTCGTCTGTTGTTTTCTCTTCAAAGAAGGCGATGCATTTCCCCGCTATATTAGATTAACAATAGCATAGGCAAAAAGGTTTCATCATTCATTGTGCCAGTTCTCTCCAAGCTGTCACTCACTTGAAAACTGGTTAAGGTGGAAAAAATACTAAACTTCGACTGCGGATCTTAGCATAGCTGCATGGAGAATTTGAAGTTATTGTTTCGCCGAACATTAGCTAGACTGCTAAGAATTGAACCTGCAGTGTCATTAGTAGCTGGGCATTTTCCAAGCTTAGGACAAGCCTGTAGTCTACTGCTTGCTAGACATATAACCTTCGCGCTGCAGGTCCACGTGCTGCCTGTACATACTGAGCAACCATGCAGTGCCATCCAGCTATTACATTCGAATCACTTCCGAAATGCTCCTGAACGTCTCGCTGTTAGCATCAGTTTTGAGTACCAAAGCGCCTCTTCAAGGCGAAAGGGAGTTAAATCCTTGATGATACTCGCAATGTAGCATATATTCTTCCACCTTCTCCTGTCGGCAAACTCTCTACCGACTGTGCCCTTATCATTCCCTCATTACGTGAGCCAGGGAATCTCGTGATATCTCTAAAGTTTCCCAGTGCTGTTAATGCCACAGTCACCAACAATTCAGCAAATACGTTATGGTTCGAAATGAGTTTGATCATCTCCACCAAACGGGGCTTTGTGAAGCTCTCGGAAAGGAAAACGGAAATTTCGTAATACCGTTCAATTACGTCAACGCCATAGATACTAGTATTAACTTCATCAAGAAGGCCGGCACTGCGATAGAACACTTACAATTGCAGCTCACAACAGAGACACTGAAACATTAAGTTCACAACATTCTTTCTATCCGCGCCTGGTTTGCCAGCATTTCTGCTTACCAAACCCTCCAGGACATGGTTTCGCTCTTCTAACATTTCTCGTACACCGTAAAAGGGTTAAACGATGAATGCAAACAGTAGCTGTGGAATTCTCCAAACTGATCAGTCCTAGCTCTTCCAAAGCATCTCGACATGTTCCTTAAGTATTTGTAGCACTTTGGGGAGAAATGCCAGCCACTGACGCCAAGAAGTACAGATAACAGCTTCCCTAACCACGGATTATTACATTGTGATAGATAAAGTATGATTGGCATAAGTCGTTTAGGAGATCCTGAGCGATTCAAGACTTTCCAAGAGATTTTCTCTGTGTTACATGAACATATCTTCACCAACAGAAACACAACTAGCAGATGATCTTCTAAGTAGTTTTCAGAAGAATGGAAGACACCAGTCAGAACCCTTACATGAAGGCTGTGTCCAATCTGTTCTTCTGTTCCCTTCCAAGCCTTGGTCAAAACGTGATTCGCAACCAGGTCAAGTGCAGTGAATGTACCTTCTTGCTTGGCTGAAAAAGCCAACATTGAAGAGAAAATGCCAACAGCAAGAGGTAGATTGCCCAAAACGTCGTTCACCGGCAAATCCAAACTCTCACTTAGCGGCTGTCGCTCTAGGAACAACTTAGAATTTGCCGCTTTTGCTTTAATTAGCTGCACTCTCACGGCGGTGGACGAAAAATGGTTGAAGGAGGACAACAAAAACCGAAAAATGAAGTCTTTGGGGGCATCTTTGATAGCTGTGCTTCTGGTTGTGATCATACAAGAACGATGAACTTGTTGAAACTGCAGATTGCTTGCAGATGTGGCTGACAATTGACGAGCAAACATCATCCAAAACAAATAGCTTCCTTAACGGCTTGGGTACATCTTTCGCTCCCGAGACATTTCGTGTAAGTAATCTGGGTATGCGCATGTAGAGCGCTGCACCCCAGATCTTCTTCTGGCCGGCAATGATGTTTTCTGTACGTTAATTCGCTTTCAATTTCCTTGGCATCTGTGCGCGTCAGCCTTGTCTGTTGTGGATAACTTTTGGTCAGACGATGAGAAAGTCCTGCTGCGAAATAAGTCTTAAAACTCCATCCTGTCCGAAGATGACCACAATCCTTTCTGATGACAACAAGGATGCCATAGAACAATGTTCCTCTGTTCTACCGACAAAATGCCTACCTCTTGGCTGAAGAACCATTTCCTGTCCTCGCCCTCCTGAACTAAAGAAACTGGTGCGTTTCTCCTTCGATAGTGTACAGGCATAAAGCTTGTTCTGAATCATCTTGGAGCATGACGAGACATTTTAAGGAGTAAATGATTTGTGAATCACTCAGGGCAAATACAGCCAGAAAAGTTTTAATGTCAAGCAACATGTGTCTAATCTGTAGGAGAGTCTGATTTGTACTGTGTACAAAAGCGTTCCTATCCGCCTAAATCATCTTGCATAATTTAAAGCAGGTTTTTTGGATTATCGGCTTGAAGAATTCTCTTTCGCTAGCTCTTAAGAACGCATGTCGTGAACTTGCTTACGAATTCGTTTGCTTAAGGTTGAAATATCACTTTGGCCATTGACTAAGTCGTCAGTATCGCGTTTCTTCAAGACTACATTTCCAGACCCTTCAGAACTTTCAAAGTACTTCGAAACTCTTCGTCTTAGCTCACCAAAACTAATGTAGAGTAGAGCTCGTACTAGAGTACACACGAATTCCTCCTAAAACGCTATGTTTCGCACCATCACCACACCTTGCGCTTGCAAAGAAAATCGTTTCTCTTGCGCGGATCCAACAGATCAACTCCACAAAACACGTGATAAGCTCACACACAGCGTAAATATCAGTAAGCGGTAGGCTATTCTCCAGACGCTCACGAACGTACCGCTTGATACCAGCTGCAAAACATGCGCACACCTTGTCTTTCCAATCTGTTGGGTTGTTTTTTTAACAGCGGCGAGGGCAAAGCCGGACAGCCATTAGCAAGCGATCGTGGGGCTCTCGATCAAAAACGAAAACGCAAGCTCATCCTGAGGAAGCTCTAATTTCACTATTTCACTCGGTAGTAGTGGAAAACCGTCGATCTGCCCAGGAAAAATAAACGCGGAGTTCGCAAGCTTGTTCGGACATGACACCCCGCAAATTCTCCACTAAAATTAGTAACCTTTTGATCTAGCATGCGAGAATAGCCGTAATAAAAACTGAGTTGGTGCACGCCTGGGTAGAAGGATGGCATGGAGTTGTTGACTGTGTTCACCTAATTGGATTATCCTGGTTGCAATTGATTATTTTTATTATTTTTGTCTAAGGGGTTTGTGCCGCGAAATGTTGAAGCTGGTGAAAGTTCACTTTCCGTGACCAGACGATAAATTTTCCATCTACTAAGTGTAGTATTTGTATTTACTAGTATGTTTACTTACTACTGCTGCTGCTGCTGCTGCTGCTGCTCCTACTGCTGCTGCTGCTGCTGTTGCCGCTGCTGCTGCTGCTGCTGCTGCTGCTGCTGCTGCTGCTGTTGCCGCTGCTGCTGCTGCTGCTGCTGCTGCTGTTGCCGCTGCTGCTGCTGCTGCCGCCGCCGCCGCCGCCGCCGCCGCCGCCGCCGCCGCTGCTGCTGCTGCTGCTGCTGTTGATTCTGTAGTTGCTGC
>JAOWAW010119175.1:0-12635 GCA_028565695.1 Nicola tetela
GAAAGCGCGCGCGCCGGGACGGCCCTCTCCATACGTGATCTTGTATCAGATTACGTAGAGCAAAACCTCCCTAATGTCTCACCTACATAGGCTGCTGAGCAATCGTTGCATTTCACTTCATACACAACTTCCTTCTTCTTTTTAACTGGGATATCATCCTTTATTCTATTGTAGATTTGCCACTGCCAGGAATGGCCTTTGCTCACAACATGGACTCCCGTTAGCTTTAACACCCTTTTGACCCCCTGCTATTTCTTTTAAAATTTACAATTAAAAGCCTTTTGAAGATGTCCGCACAAAGAAATAGGACAGCTTGCATCTAGAGAAAAATGTGTTGGGCTTCCTTAAGGGAGCATTCCATAACTTTGAATTAACCCTTTTCTTATCCCAATTATACAAAACTGACTTTTCAGATGAGGGGCTGAAGTGAGCCCTGTCGGCTTTCATGTGGAATTGAATGGCTCATATTATATCTTATCCATGATCAGCTAACAAAGATTCTGTGCCTACTTCGGATCATATGTTCATCAGTATATTTGGGCTTTGAGGGTGAGAGCGTTTGCATTAGCAGGCCATCATGTCAGGTTATGAATTGACTGCTACAACAACTCCGAAGATCTACGAAAACTCTGACAGCATCGGTAAATTAAATTAACATTAGTGCCCTGTAGGCTAGGCTAGGTTAGGCTGCGGGTAGCTGTATATTATACTGTGTGTAGATTCACATACACGCACACACACACACACACACACACACACACACACACACACACACACACACACACACACACACACGGTGTGATGAGGCCCAGTAGCAGGATTGTCCGCCTCACTTCATATGGCGGATAGGCTTAAAATTTATCAAGTTGGACAGCTAGTGCTTGCTCTTCCGGGGGCAAAGGTCAGCATTTCTAGAGTCAGCGACCTTTCGAAGTAATAGTTTGGCGAAGGCCCTGCTATGCATGGCCCGGCAACGCCTGCTCGCGTAAAGTAAGTTGCAGACAGCAGTATGTCTACTGTATACGGCCAGGCTGCATGACATGAATTCGAATGGCCTCATCGCGTGAAAGCAGTAAGTTACAACGAGCTCGACAGTTGTCACTTGTTTGATGTCGCTGCTAACTCACGTGTACCGCCGTGGAGTAGTTCGAAGAAACCAAGTAATTTAAAGGCCGTTAAGAAATTGCACTCATCTAGGAACACCTTGAGGTAAGCTCTGTGGTAACCTTTCAACACGTCCACCTAATGACTTCATGTCAGCGAGACATTCCAACAACCCACTACGACTACTGGCTGACGCCTGTTGCCTGGGGGATCGAGAGTAGCTGTCACCGCCTGTCACTCATTCAGTGCAGAATACTTCAAATACTCTGTCAGGGTTGTGTGCTGTCGGGCTCGAGGGTTACGCGGATTGGAACTGTAAAAGGCTGTAAATGTTTCGAAAGGCACTGACATGTGCTCCTTGTACTAACTTGTAATGACAAGTAAGACTCAAACAACGGGCTGGATTTGGGGTCGAGGTTGTTTTGTTCTCAGCAGGTGAAGACATCTCCCCAGGGGTTGCCACTAGTAGCTACTCAAGTCGAGGGCTGAACGGCAGTAGCATGCTCTATGAGTGACCTAGTGCTATAACGCGATATGTACGTACGAGTGCATATCGCGGTGTACGATATTATAGCTTCGATATGCCTGTTCCTATTACATCATAACAAAAAAGTCCTATGTACACTATCCGAAACATTTCATGACTTGTGCCTGGCATGGGACTGGCCGCTGTGTTCATGCTCCAAGCAAGCGACTCGAGTGGACGTCTGAGCTCGAGCCAGTAGGCGAGGCCACCATGTTTACTTGCATGACCTTGAGTTAGGTGGTGCGTGCCTGTGATCATGCCAGTAGGTTGCATCCCCTTCACGAATGTAGACTTTCCTGCAGATTACGCAGAGCTACAGCATGATTAGCAGACGCATATGGTCGAATCCGCAAAGCTGTTCTTCAAATGGCCTGCTAATTCCACTATAATAATGCCAATTATTTTCCAAAAAAAAAGAAACAAGACCAAACTTATCCGCAGGGTTCTTCAAGAAGAAAATCTTTGAGCACCAGATATCTTGAGCGGCCCTGAATTGGGGAGCGCTCTCGGTTGGGTTGCGTTGATTTTGGATCGCGCTCTCTTGAGCTGCGCTGAATAGAGGCATTCCGAAACTGAATTTGGGAGCGCGCTCTCTTGGGGCAAGCGGCCATTGAGCCGCGCTGAAATGGGTTGCACCCTGTTGAGTAGCGCCAGGCCACTTTCAGTTTAATCCGACTAGAACATCCGACAAGATCTCGGAGACAAACTGAAATTAAACATTGTGGTGGCCGACGGATCCGCTACATCTGTTGCTGCGGATCTGCATTCGGCTCGCTATAGCTACAATATTATGATAATTATTATTCTATCATTCATATACTTGTACTTCTTGGCGCAGTGAACTGAGTTACTAATTTACTGCATCACCCCGGCCTCAGACGATTTAGACACTATCAAAATACCGCACCACCAACAGCAAGTTTCCTCGGTAGCCGGTATATCGTATCCGCATCATTTCTGGTTGAGTTTGACAAAGGATGACTATTGAAAACGCTCTACCGACAGTGTTCTGCGGGAAAGATGATGTGAACCGCGACTTGTATACCGGGTAGTGCATTCCATATAAGTGCATGGGCCTCTGTTATCATGAAGAGCTCAGATAATAATATCGGGAAGCAGGTCAGCTACAATAATTATCGTCATAAAAAAACAATTGACTCGTGTTTTGAGTCATTCCAAGTTTGGTTTATTGTTCATTGTTGTTGTTGATGCTTTACTTGGATTACCCAGTAGGAAGACTAATCAGAGGGCTTTATGGTTTATACAGACCACGTACCATAAAACCAGACGTACATAGACTACGGCAGTACAAGGATAGCGGCCTGAATGAAAAGCTCACTTGTTGCAGCTCAACGCCCAACATATCCCAGTTAATTATTAATTAGTCAGTCAAGAGGAGCTTCGGCTACAGTACTGAGCTATGTTCACTCAAGATCAGCCGTATGCGATAGTGAACAGTAGTAGGCAAGCAGTGATCAACGAGTTTTCTACTTTTTTTATTCACTGACCTTTCCCCTGGCCATCTCTAAGCGCTGCTCGATTGTGGCAACAATGACTCGACCAAAGTACTACGTTATCGACAGAGACGCATCGGAGCCAGGACGTTCTACGTTCAATGGCTTGTTTGTGTGAGTCCGTGTGATCAAAGTTCTATATGGTTATCACAATAATTACTATTGTCCTTTCTACTGAGTTGGTGTGAAGCCTTTACCAAATGCAGGTTTTTAGCCATCAGCTGGATGATGCACAGGAACGCAGCTGTGCAAGTGCGTATGTCCAAGACCATTTCTCCAACAAAATAGCTGCATCTTCACCACATTAATTCACACTAGTAATTGAAGGTCGAGTGATGGACTGGCCTAACAGCGCTGTAGGGACTACCGCGGGTCTACGCGCGGTGTCGTTGGTAACTGTGAGACGGTGCGACTGGAGGACAATTAAAATCATGTTGCAAGCTGGTAAAAAAGTAGCGTCATAACTTCAAGGAACTCTTTCACAGCAAACCACGACAGTTCGCAGTCGTTAGCTGCCGGTAGAGTAATGGTATGGCGCCAAAGTCTAGATTTGCATAGATCTACGGTAGGTGCACCGAATCTCCATATTGATTTCATTACGAGCTCCCATGCCTTTGACTCTTCCTCACGTACGTGCACAGGCTCACGGGAGCCAAGGCATGGGGAACACGTGGCTGGGTGCGGACGTTGCCGGAGTCGTAATCATGCGCATGGTTCGCGGGGCTGGGGATGCGGATTGCTAGTTTGACAGGGAAGAGATTAAAGAGGGTACTTTACCCGCTCTTGAAGATGTTGTCGATCAGCCCTGTCGGTCATTTAGCGCCTAAGGAGAGAAATGCCAAGAACTAGCCTTTACAATTAGCCCTCACGGATAACAAAGGGTCGCTGCTCCTAACAATGCGTGAACTTTTGATTTGTAAGGGAGGACGTTCGAGGGCCTCCCGGATGTGGGCCTTTGGCGCTGGAGGGTCGCTACGCCGGCAGTTCACAGTTTCTGGCTAAGCGGAAGGAATCATTCCGTCCAACGCAATGACCGTAGGCGGGGGGCATGGCTCACAAACGGACAAAGAAAGTGTTTTCTGATGAGCTCTTGTTAAAGAGTTTGTCGTTGATTAGACTTTGACGAGACTTGTGCAAGCTATGTAAAACAGAGCAAAACGTCGAGCGCTTGCAGTGGTCGTCTCGTCGACCGTGGATGGCAATCAAAGTCGCTTGCTGTGAGGAATCGTCGCAGGTTATTGATGATAATGTCGGCGAGAGTTCTATTGACCCCAGCTCGGCGGCTTCTCTATCTTCTTATGGCTCTGAGCACGTCTTTTATCATGTAAGTCCAATCGCCGGGTTGGGTCTTTGAATCACTGGGGAGAACACGAGGGGGTAGATCGAGGGCGCGTCTTCAAGAATTAAGTTCTCTCTTAGTCGACGTTCTGTTATGCTCAGCTCTACTGGTTATAAAGAGAGGGTCTTACTCCCAATCTGGTTCTTTGCCCAATCCCTCTAGTACTGCTGACTGTCGGTACGGCAGCTATCTCTGCACGGACACTCGGAGCGGTGTCATTCGAGCACAAGGTGTCTTCTACGACTACTTCTCCGCCACGTTCGTCTCTCCGAAAGATGTCGACCACTTCAACGGCTTCTATTTCGACAACATGACCTGCCACTACACATTCAAGGTTCCCGCTGGCATGCACGTTTACACGGAGTTCGTCTTGATGCAGCTGGCGCGCCAAGACTGCGACGGTGATTACGTCACACTCCTACTTCCCAAGCGCGCGCGCAGGAAAATCTGCGGCGAGCCACATGGTAACGTGTATGACATCTTCGAAGGAAACGAAGCTAGAATCACCTTCGTCTCGGACGATGAATCTCGAAACCTTGGGTTTGCTGGCTTTTTTATCGCTTACGACCCTGGTGAGTGAGTATTGGTACTGAAATCCTACAATGACAGACCGTTGGTTGTTAATAAATGTTTGAGGTGGGACGAGACATTTATCAGGCGCCGGATGTCCTGACATTCTTGTAGATTAGTTCCACAACGTCGCGATCCAGTTGCTGGTCTTTAATCTTGAGTGTCTTTCTTGAATATGGAAGCATCTATCGGAAGAAGCGCCAGTTTCAAGTAGGTGATGTAATACAGGAATCTTTCAATTTATTTAATTGGAATGGTCGAAACAAATTTAATTAAAAGGCTATTACATACTAAAATACTTCGTCGATAAACTTCCACACTTTTTTGTGCAGAGCTCGACGTTCGCCCAGAGCGTCGTTCGCCAGTTGAACTACTGCTTTCAAAAAGGACGTCTTCGAAATTACCGAATGTTGAAGCAGAGGAGAGAAACCGAGACGTAGAGAATGCAGCACGCTCCAACGCTTGGCTTTTTAACAACCTTCAGGTAAAATATTAATTACGATACTGAAAACGGCTGCCAGCATACAGGTGGATAACGGGATAAGGCAGGCCAGACATCCTCTGATGACGTCAATAACAAGATGGACGCCAGAGCTATCTACTAGAAAGACCAGATAGCTAGAGCCTGGTAGCGTTGACGTATTATAAGCTGACCAGAAGAACGAAAGCAAAAATCAATTTGTTTGATGCTTTGACATAGGCTGATGATGCGGCCAACGAGCTGAACAAGAACCACGACGAAAAGCGATCAACAGAGTCAGCTCCTAGCAAAAACCTACCCTCTGGATCGATGTCGAAAAAGAAAGAACGTGAACGTCTTCTCAAAGCGGCAGCTGTAAAAGACTCCTTTCGCCCAGAGACTCTTCAGTTCATGAGAACGTCCGCTCTGCACGGAGGCGATCTAACGCAGGTTTGTGGAGCAAACTACGCCAAGACGCAGGCTGACCTCAAGAAGATGTGCTTTGAGAATAACGGACTGCTGTAATGGGACAGGCAGGCTACGAGTGCATGGTCGTGTGTTTAGCGAAACCATAAGTTCAGTAGAATGAATTTAATTATATCAGTTCTGACTTCATTGTGTACTGATGTGGAGGTTGTCGGCGTTTTTAAAATGAAAAGCGGGCAAGCGAAATGCGTGTGCACACTAGCATCAGATGTATTCAGTTGAATTTCAAGCCGACATCGGGACACTGATCACGCTCTATGCATACTTGACGCAGCGCATGTGCAGGTCGCGAGAAGTATTTGGCGCTTCTCGCGTACCACTCGAGTCAGAGCTAGACAGGGAACACATCCGCCAATGCACTGGTAAGGCGGACGTACCATGTATAGTCAATTAACGTCCTTAACAGTGACTAAAGGCTTCAGTTATGTCCTGAATCAATCATTAGTAATTTTCACAGATTTACATTATTCATACGTACCCACAGAGTTGCCATGGGAATGATTATTTGCTGAGCAAACCTAGCTCGTGTTGTTGACAATGGTGCTGATTGGTGGGAGAAATTCCGATAGATCATGTCAATTTATGTGTAATGTACGTGTACTTCATACTAACGACGATGTAATCAGACACGGACGTCCATGCAGTACATGTACAAGTATGTGTCAGGCTGAGTGAGAGTGCTGCACGGAATGAATCATAGTCAGAAAAGGAGACTGACACAAATTTAAGGGTGGTTTTACCAGGCCAAATGTGGTGTTGCAACCATGCTTTGAGTTATTACCAAAAATCACGTCCCTCAAACCGTCTCTTACAACAGGTGGGGTTGTCACAAGTTAAAAAATTGCCTGGCTATCAGTTTTCTTATGTATCCAATGAAGCTGCAATATGTCCGCACAAAGCCTTTTTTAACCTTCAGCTTGGCGCCCTAAAATTATGAGCTCCTTTTAGCTAAATTAAATCAGCGAACTTATGAAGTCAGGGCCTTCTGGGTAGGGCCTTTGACTGCATGGGCACAACCGACTATTTTTTTGTGAGTGCTGCATCAAAGCCCTTGTTTCCTTCGACAGAGGACCGGCTAGATGGCAGGATATTTAAAAGCTGTTTTCTCGAAATGGAGTTTCATCATCTTCAACTCATCATAGTTCAGTCATTCCTTACCCTATCAACTTCAAATTTTCTACAGAGGCTCTTTGACCATTGAACCGCAGCTCAAGGAAAGTACTACAAAAAGGGGGTTTTCTGTCTCCTTACCAAGTTAAAGGCAGGAAATCGAAGTGCAGCAAGGGCAGGGTAAAAATGATGATTTTCTTAATACTAGATTGTACAAGTTTGATTTGGAAATTTAGAAATCTGTATTACTGTATTGTCAACCCCTACACAGAAGCCGCAGTAACTTGAATACTAGGCTGGTATCTTGCACATCAAAGAAAAAGCAACGGATTGAAGTTTTTGTCTGCCTTTTTTCTTTTGCCCATATCTTGGTTACAATTGATGTTATCACAATGCAGTTTTCAGCTTTGACTTGTTTCATCCAAAGTCTTTCAACGAACCTATGACATTAGGACCATTCCAGTGGTTGCTGAAATCAGCCAGGGGATGGAACCACCCATAAAGCTTTAAAGCTTGACCCAGATGTGAGCTAGAGCGATGTCATGGTAACATTCATGCAAGTACCTCACGTATTATGAAGGCAGATCTATATAAAACCACCTCAAGTACTGACATTTCAAGACTAGCTGGCCACTTTTTACACAGTTTATATAAATAAGTTGAGTTTAAATGCGAAAGATGCCAACAAAAAACTTCACGTAGATATCAAGGAGAAGTGTTACAAGCCCACACACACTTCAGCAGTGCCAGGGATGAGCTTCTTGAGTGAAGACAGAACGAAGACACAACTGGAAAAAACCACCAAATAAATAGACCAAGATAAAACATCTAAACGAGAAACATTGCACGGTAATGTGTGAACTAACATGATCAGGGAAATGCAGGTTGTTGGCACCTTTCAACAAAGTGAAAGGATCTGCACCTGTAACATTTCCCTTCCTCTAAAAGAGAAAATGCACACACAAAGCAATTGATGGTCACAGAGAAACAAAAGAGCACAAAAAAGAAAATGACAGAGGCTGGGATATAGAGAGGAAAGAAAACATTTTCAGATTAGGTAGCATAGTCTTTGAGCTATGCAGGGGGTCTTACACGTCACTCTGACCTGGTTACCCCTTCAGGTGGCTCTTGTTGACCTGGTGCAGGTACCTCTTCTTGAATTATGTGGTCCTCAGGCACTTCACTGCTTCCACTGCTGTTGCTAAGTTGCATATCACTGCTTATTTCAGTGCCTTGGCCTTGTTGTAGAGACCCTTCCTCACTCTACCCCCAGTTCTGGACTCTCCTTAGTGCCTGCCTGTTTCGTCTCGTCACCCTTCCATTGCTGTAGAGGAATTCACAGGATACCCTTCCATTGCTGTAGAGGTCTTCATAGGATTGAGGGGCAACCTCCCTTACAACTATGGTCTTCTGCCAAATTGTGGCGCTGCCTTGGGGTTGCACCCTAACTGTGTTGCCTGGGACCAATTTGTCCATTGGATGAGCCCTTTTGTTATAGTACATCTCTTGCCTCTGTTGCCTGTTTTGCAGCTCTCTGGTAGTTTGGCCATCCTTCTCACCCAGCAACGATGGTCTCATTGGAGCTGTTGTTCTAGCCCTCCTTCCCATCAGATGTTCCACGGGGCAAGTGGTCATGCCTTGAGTGGAGGTGTTTCTGTGTGCCAATATTGACTGTCATGCGTCCTGGCCGTCGTCTTGAGCTTTCCTCAACAAGTGCTTTGTAGTCTTCACCGCACTCTTCACTTTACCATTTGATGCAGGGTAGTATGGGCTGGATGTTACGTGCTTGAATTCCTAGTTCTTTGCAAATGACTCAAATTGCTGGCATGAAAACTGAGGGCCATTGTCAGATATGACTTTTTGGGGTATTCCATACTGTGCAAATTGCCTGCGGAAGTGCATGATGACAGTTGTCGCTGTTGTGTTGTCCAGCCATTCTAGCTCCCAATATCCGCTCCAATAGTCCACAAGGATCAAAAAGTCAAAGTTTCCCAGCTGAAAAAGGTCTGCTCCTACCACTTGCCAGGGCTGGTCGGGGATGTAATATGAATGTAGTGGCTGTCTTGGTTGACCCCTACCCATCCCCTGACATACATCACAGTGGCTCAGGACGTCTTTGAGCTGTGCATTCATACCTGGCCAAAATATGCGTTCTCTGGCATGATGCAGAGTGACCTCTACACCCATGTGTGCTGAGTGCAGCTTTTTCACGAGCTTCTGTCTCAAGGCTGGTGGAATGATGCACCTGTTGTTCTTGTAGGCAATTCCATTCTCTATTGTGAGTTCTTCACAGCAATGAAAATAGGGCCTTATATCTGCTGGGACATCTTGTTGATGGTCGGGCCATCCATCCTTTATCGTGTCATACAGCTTCATCATTGTAGGGTCATCTCGCATGGTCTTGTGTACTTCCTCTAGAGCGAGGTCTGAGATACCCTTCTTGACAAGTTCTGTCGCCAAGACTTCTTCCAAGTCAGCCTCCCCTTGCAGTGGGTTTTCATTGTGCTTGTCAACTGAAGCCCTTGACAGAGCGTCTGGAACATACGTAAGTTTGCCTGGCGCATAGACAATGTCATCATAACACTGAAGGGCCAGAAGCATGGGTTGCAGTCCTCTTGGAGCATCTGCAAGACTCCTCTTCACAATTGTTGCAAAAGGCTTGTGGTCTGAGTGAACCTCGAGTCTTTGGCCATATGCATACTGGTCAAACTTCTGACATTCAAAAACAATTGCCAGCAACTCCCACTCAATTTGGGCATAACCTTGCTCTATTGTTGTAAATCTCCTGCTTGCGAATGCAACAGGATGGCCATCCTGAAGTAGCACAGCACCAAGTCCATAATTTGATGCATTGCATTGGAGTGTGACAGGGCACTGCTTGTCAAAGAATCTCAGTACTGGAGCAGACATGAGTGCCTCCTTTATAGTGGTTACTGCTTTCTCTTGGTCTGGACCCCACAGCCATGCGACATCCTTACCAGTGAGCTGATGCAGCCGCTGAAGCACACTGGCCATGTTTGGCATAAATTGAGAGAAAAAATTTGCCATCCCCACGAACCGTCTTACTTCCTTCACATTGGTTGGCACTGGCATTGCCTTAATAGCTCGGACTTTGTTCTCACCAATACGTAGACCTTGACCAGTCAGCTCGTGTCCAACATATGGCACGCTTGTGGCCTTAAATTGGAGTTTCTCTGGATGCAGTTTCAGATTGACCGTTCCAGAAGCTGGATCAGCCTTTCATTGTGATTCCTTTCCGCTTCTTCCCATGGATCTCCTTCTCCGACAACGAGAATATCATTGAAGACAGCAAAAACACCTTCAAGGCCCTCAATGACACGATCCAGGCTTTGCTGGAATATTTCTGGCGCAGGAGATACGCCAAATGGCATCCTTCGCCACCGGTACCGCCCAAATTGGGTAGCCATTCTTGTCAGCATGCTGGACTCCTCATTAAGCTCGAACTGCCAATAACCGTTCCTTGCGCCACAAACAGTGAAGAGCTTGGCTTTGGAGAGGCTAGGTAAGAGATCGTCCACCACTGAGATGGAGTATAATGGTCTCTTCAAGGCCTTATTGAGTGGCCGGGGATCCAAGCACAAGCGGAGTTTTCCATTCTTCTTTCGCTCAACTACCAAAGCTGAGGTCCAATCCGTTGGGACAGATACCCTTGGAGATCACTCCCTTCTCTACCAGTCTATCGAGCTCTGTCTTCACCTCTTCTTTTAGTGCAAGTGGCAGTTGCCTGGCTGGCTGCTTCACTGGTAATATTGAATCATCCAATTCTAAACACACTGACGTGGCAATACTGCCTAGTTGGTCCTCGAACACGTCTGCGTAGCGCTGCCGGATCAGTTCCCTTGCGAGCGGCCGCGTCAGTTTTCCCACTGCTGCAATGTTCTCGTAGTGGATCGATAAAAGGTTCATTTATTGGCATATCCGAAATCCAAGGAGAGGAGTCACTGTGTTTTCTACCACACAAAATGTCTGTTGGTGGGTTTGCCCGTCTTTGGGTTGTAAAGATTTCCGTGATAGCTGCCTAAGGGTTTGATTGTTGCACCGTTATATACTCGGAGCAACCATATATAGTTGACTGCATCACAGCGTCCATCGGCAGGTCCGCTCCACGCAGCACATTGCACGCAGCCCCGGTGTCCAACTGGAACGTGACCGGCTTGCCGTTCAGTAATAACTGCGCAGTGACTGCATTGGCCCGTGTTCCGACGGTGTTCACAGACGGTTACTAGTACATGATTTTTTTGTGCTCTGTTCATCCTAAAGTGTTATTGTCAACATTCCGAGGTCACCACCTGACATAGTGTAGTCGTGCTATGGCTCATTGTACATGCCATGGTTGCCGCCATCGTCTAATAGTCGAACCGGAAATCTTGTATGAACTTATCGACTGGCTCGGCACACAGACGCGAAGTGATTTCGCTCATTGCATTTGCTATATCGCTGTCCAAATGCTGGACACTGCTTCGGACCACGTGGATGATGTAGTCCGCAGAAGTTACACCACCCGACAGGCGAGTACCCTTATCTACTGATGTGGCCCTCGCGGCAAAAACGTCCCCGTTAGCGGCCGCTTGCAGCCCGTTGCGGAAAGTCTTAGCTTCGTTTAGTGTCTGAATTTTTGTCGTTTGCTGGTTGGACTGTTCTTTTCCCCGGCAGAGCTGTATGCAGAGTGAGCTGTTGTTTCGCCAACAGATCTTCCCTTAGTGATTCACTTTGGATTCCGCAAACGATGTGGTCTCGAAGGACATCGTCTGGTGTTTGATTCTCGAAATCGCATAGTAGCGCTTGTTGCCTCAAAGCGGTCAGATACTGTGAAAACGGTTCGCCTTCCATCTGCTTGCGTGAATTGAAAACAAAGCGTTCATAGATCACGTTGCTGTTGCCGATCAAATGTTCCTCCAAATAATCCAACGTCTTCTTCAGGCCCGACTTTTCAGCCTCTGACGCAAAGGGGAGCGAGTTGTACAGATCTACTGCGGCCAGATCGAACGTCGTCACGATTGTTGCAGCCTTTTCTTGATCCGTCTTTTTGTCGAATTTGTTGACAACGGCATGCGCCTCTACAAACGTTCTCCATCGTCGCCACACTGCAGCGTCCCATTGTGTGCGTCGTGTTCGAAGTCATGCTGATCATGAACTCTTTCGTCACTGAGTCACTCGTTGCAGGCTGAGTCACGAGCGTACTTCTGACACCATGTTACAAGTCCACACACACTTCAGTGCCAGGGATGAGCTTCTTGAGCGAAGACAGAACGAAGACACAACTGGAAAAACCACCAAATAAATAGACCAAGATAAAACACCTAAACGAGAAACATTGCACGGTAATGTGTGAACTAACATGATCAGGGAAATGCAGGTTGTTGGCACCTTTCACCAAAGTGAAAGGATCTGTGACCTGCAACAAGAAGAGGCTTGGTTGGAGACGGGCAGAGAGAGAGAGAGAAAGAGAGAGAGAGAGAGAGAGAGAGAGAGAGAGAGAGAGAGAGAGAGAGAGAGAGAGAGAGA
>JAOWAW010119186.1:0-12634 GCA_028565695.1 Nicola tetela
TTTTTCTTTACAATGTTGATATTGCAGCTGGTTCTGCTTGTCTTCTCCTTGCAATCATTGTAATATTTACAGTACTTGTATGACATCACCTACATGTATGTAATAATCCTCTCACACTATTTTTTTCTTTCAACATGGACCTTGCAATTGGTTCTTGATCCATCGTCAATCAATAAAATATGTACAGTGCTTGTACGACCTAAGAATCAGCCCTCTAAAAAACCTTGAAGAGTTGATGGAGACTCAGTAAAACATGTTTATAAGACATGAGAGATCTCAAAGTTACCTGCAGCCTGCCATGGTACATGTATCCGTAAATTGTATTACCTGACCATATGGCCAATAATCAGGCTTGTAACCTCTTCAGTTGAGCAAAAAACCTTATTGAGACAGTGCTAAAGTTACGACAAAAGTTGTAACAATGTGGCAAATTGCCAAACCATCGATTTCCAAGCGTTTCAACAATCTGTACCTCTGGTTGCCATGGCAACTTGATCATTCTTTTGCATCCGGTCGATTTGTTCGTTTTTGAGATAACAGACCCGCTTCCGAACAAGAAAGAAGAGAAATGTCAACAACATAAGGCAGTTTTATCCGTCAATTGTGTTGTTAGCTTGTAGGCAGGTGAGTATAACATGGGGATTGGCTTTAGGGTTTGAGCTGGTGGACTAACAACCTGAAGAGGGTGAAAAGCGTTTGCTATAGGTGCGAACATCCTTGTTATGGTACTCATCTAATCACTTTCTGTCATGGATGCATTTGACAGAAATCCTGCATCTTCAGAATTTTTGGACTAGCAAATCAAAACTCATTTTCTATCAACTTCTTTCAGATTATTTGCTTTGTTGCTTCTCTGTAAGATACACTTTCTGAAAACTGTAGTGCTCAGTATTCCATCATTACTGATAACATGAGTTGCAATAAAACCACTTAATCAAATGGTGGCCACATACTATTGCCATAACTGTGAAACACTGTAAGATTCTCCTTAACTCAGAACTCTGTGGTTGCCATGGAAACCATATTATATCACAAGATGAGGAAAACAAAAGGTAAAGCCCCCAGGACAAAGGAAGGGTGTTTACCTACGTGGCACATGCCCCTTTGCAGTTTTCAGATTTGATGGAACCTGCCTGGATATCTATAGGCTTAGTGCATGTTGGTAGTAAATCTAAAACTTATATAAAATAGGTAGGCTGATATACTTTATCATAGTCCCAAAGCAGCAAACTTCAGTAATGCATATTTAGCAAGACTGTGGGATGTTTATTGTCTTTGAATTAACAATGTACAGGTGTTGTCTTTGAGTTCGGCCAAAAAACTCAACAAGAAGAAAAATCAGTTACCTGATATTACAAGCATGTCAGCATGGCATAAAGAAAACAGAGAAGGAATCTTGTTGCCTAAGAAGGAACTCCACACTAAAGCAATGAACAGCTTTATGTTATAATTTTACTATGTACACAAGCAAGTATGAAACAGATCACACGAGTCCCTGTTGCAATTTTGGTGTTAGAAGTTGCAGCTGTTCAACTTGGCAATTGCTCTGCATTGAAACAGCAGCTCTGCTTCTGTCTCAAGTCTTGCGAAGTGACCCGGCAATCACGCGATGATCTTGCCACCAATCAGTTCCCCGGAGAGAAACTTTACCATGAGCTGGAAGATGGCCTTTGCATTTATTTCACCTTCATGTGGAAATATTTTGTAGTCTTTCATGTCGCTCAAAATCAGCTGTGGTTGTTTTTCACTCAGATCGAGGTAACTGACCAATTCTTTAAAAACAGTTTCCGTACTTCTGGAGAGCAAAAGAAAACCACATTAAAAAAATGAGTGATTTTTACAGGAAACTTCATAATAAACATTCTTTTCTGCTCAGTCATAACTTATAAAGTATGAATTTTTGTGCTGTGGCAGAACTTAAAGGAACTCTTATTTTTGCCGAAGCAGAAGAGAACGTATTCCAAACAGTGGATTATGTTCAGAGAATATAAGAGAGGATAATATGTGTAAATAAACAACAGATCATCAGTGGAAAGAGAAGGACAGAGTGGAGATACAAAAAAAATATAAAAGGGACAGACAGAGGTAGTCCAAAAGACAGAAAGATGGAAAGAGAATGAAAAGGGATAATTGTCAGGCTAGGAAATGGAAGGCCTGGTGATATCAACACAACCAAAGAAAGAAGCACAGGTAAAAGGCACTATGACAGAATATGAGGACACAGAAGACAACTTAAGATCAACAAGAAGAATCAAGAGAAGAAAAAGGTGATGATGAGGAGGATTAAGAAGTAGTTGAATTAGAAGAAAAGGAAGACTGAACCCTGGCTATTTACGTGTAGAAGAAGAGGACAGGTAAGTTATCTCCATTTGCCTGGCAGGCATTCTGAAGCTCCTTAGCAGCTGGTGAAAGTGCTGCAATGGCTTCCTTGATTTGTGCTTTTGAGCCATCTGAGAGAAAGCAGACAGGAATAGAATGTCAATCTGTTTATCATCAACAATCATATCAACCTCAAATCTTTGAACACTGCAGTATGGCTACAATTTAGTGTGCATTGCATTCACAGTGTGATGATAGCCCGAAATGTGTTCACCTTTGTGCAAAACTTCAGATTAAGTTTGGGAAAAGAAACGTCTTTTCCATTCAGCATGAACTCACCAGCCTGCACCTAAGAGCTGGTTGCCAGATATACTCAGGCAGGTCTTTAAGGTTTTTCCATCCTTGTTCATCATGATAGAGGTTGAGAAATTTCCCAGTGAATAATCTGCACATGTCTGTGTTCCTCTCTCTTCCCTTTCCATCTCTCTCTCCCTCTCCTTTTTCCGAATCCCTCTCTCCCTTCTCCCTTTCTCTCTCTCTCTCTCTCTCTCACCTGTTAAGTAAATGAAAACCACCTCATCGTTAAGAATCTCTCCATTCTCTGAAGTCATCTCCATGACTATGTTTTCAGGCCAAGGGAAGTTCTTTCAGCAAGCAAATCACACAATAAAATACAAATGAGCATGCATCTGAGGTCATTTCAAAGCATTAAGATCATCTTATAAATACATGTATCTCTGCAATTTTCATTTTGAAGTCTTGATCATGATTATAACTTTGCAACCCAGTGTCTTCCTGGAATAAGTGTGTTAAATCTGCTAAAATCCTTTCAGATGCTGAAACATGAGAGGACTTACCCTGCCTTCGTGATCTTTGATGATGACACTGGGTGCAACTCTGGAAATGAACTTGAAATCCTGCGAGCCGTCGCAAAAGTAGATGAAAGGAATCTCTACAAAATATGCCAAACTGATCAGTCAATCATCAATGGAAGGTAACTTAAACTCATAAAATGTGAAAAGGGACCGATAGCTCCCAAAACCCAACTACTCGTGAGAGAAAGATACCTAACTGAGGAGGTGAGAAGCTGAGCAACATGAATGGTGTGTAAGAGCAGCACTCTGCATGTAAGAAAGTTTAGACTACACTGCCATATGACGATGGCAGTCTTTATACTGATGACTAAGAGGCTGTGAACATATGAAGCTACCACAGAAAGAGCTCAAAACAAAATAAAGGGTTGGAAAAGAACAAAAAAGATAATGAGGAATGTTCAGAAAAGAAGTTAGTGAGAGTGAAAGACATGGTGTGTTTCACACTGACCTTCAATTCCGCAGTAGTTTGGCAGCAGTTCTCTTCGCTTGTCTTTGTATGGTATACTCAGCCAGGGATGGCCCTTAAACCCTTTGTCAAATTGCTCCTCGTTCTTGTCAGCAGTGCAGAAGACTACTTCAAATTCCTTTCCACTATTTGCAAACTTCACATACAAATTCCGCAGCACAGGGGACAATTCTTGACATGGTTTACACTGGGGAACAACAAACCAAGCAGAGAGAAAAAAAGGACCAATTCAACTTCAACCAGTTTCAGCATGCACAAATTGTAATAAATTGGTTGTGACCCTTTTCTGACACGTCTTTGTAAAAATGAACAGACCTTTTGTGCAATTATTGACTGAGTACAAATGAATGAGTCAAAGTATCGTTTCATCCACATGTTTTGACAATGGTGGCCAGGAAGTTGTCAGCCTTTTGATGATGGAGGAAGAGTTTGTGGAAGATCGTCATGATGAGTCCAGAGTTGTTTAGGGGAAGAACAGCCTTGTTCTTTATGTACTGTCGTAATGCTTTCGAAGCCTATTTGAAAGAGCACTGTGGAGGACTTACAAGAAAGAAGTTGGTGGAAATGTTCTACCATTGTTAGGAGAGTTCCCCAGAGCTATTAAAATGTCAGACTGACAATTTCTGTGCTCCCAGCCAATGGTTGGAGTAGTGAAGCTGCAGAATTGCACTGTGTAGCAGCTGTAACTACCTTTGGCCACCTTCTTAATAATGGAAAATCTAGTGATATTTCAGGCTGGGAGATATTACTGTAGCCTAGAAGTCTTTAAACTTATGGCCAGGGGATGACATGATTTTATTTCAGGCCAGGACATTTTGTACTATACTAGTATAAGACATTGTCGGTGCCAGCAGAACGTTTTTGTGAAATGGAAATATTGAGTCTCACAGAAGAAGACGGGAAATAATCACAAAATAGTGTTGCCAGAAAAGAGCAGAACAGTGCAGTAATACAAGTGCGACTCCACTGACCAAACCCCATGTGTAGCACCAACAAGAATGGTTAGAGGAGTGTTAGTTGCTACTCATGCTCCTTTTGGCTGTGGCTTGCCAATAAGAAAAGAACCTACTATTTTACAGCCATTCTCATGGCGTGCACAGAGCTTTGTTGGCAAGGGTGCCGTACACCGTAAACAATTTTGAGTATTTTTCAATCATTATTATTCTTGACTTCAGTTTAATGCTTGTCTTGTCCGGAACAGAAGAATGTGTCACACTGCCAATGTACTGTTCTTTTGTCGTGATTGTGCTTCTTTTGGTTCCTTTTCTAAATTTGAGCTCTGAGCTTCTGTTAGATTGAGGTCCATATTTTGGAACACTTTGCTTGAGCTCAAACTCCTTACTGATGATCGTGCTTGAGCATCCAAATTAGTACTAAGCTTCTGGCATGAAAGGAGAAGACAGACAGAACTGCACATTCTTTTAACCTATGGCAGTGCTTCATTTGCTGGGAAAATGCTTGCACTTCACATCATGATTGATAAAAAAAGGCCGACCGCACAATGTGCTCACTGCAGACTAGAGCATTAAATGTTATGTTTTCCTGAAGGCATAACGTTCCTAATCTCGCATGATTGCCACATGCAATCCGGCTCTGTCTCCAAATTTGCTTATCCTTTGGAAACACAAGGCAGCTTAGTAGGACAGCTACTCCTCCTGTTAGACCACTCTGATGCACAACACTAATTGTGGCCAGGCATGACCGAGATGAATCAAGAAGTTCTTCAACAAACCAGGAAGTTACAATGAAACAGTGTTTCTTCTCTCTGACATTAATGTCAATAGGCCTATGGGACAGATTTCCACGGTTACACACCAGCCTTGCCCTGTTACGAACCCAGGCAATATTTGCGCAAACGGAGGTCTATTGATAGGCTTATATTAATTCGAAGACAGAATTTTATTGATGCATCCAACATGATACCTTAAACTGTGCTTGGTCTCATCATCGCACATTCACCAATGATGATTTCATGGCAATCTGGCAAAAATTAGCTACATTACAATACTAGTACACAATTTTCTAAGATTAGACTGTGTCTATGGCTCTCTTTTCAAATTTACCTGCTGAATGCCCAAAGAACCAGCAAGAGAAGATCATAATTAATTTTAGTGTGTTGCCTTGACAAAGGATCAGCTGACACAGCAATGGCATTTGTCATATACTAATAACTCTATTCAGGGGAAAATGCATATATTTGCTCACAATGAGAATGTTAAAGGTTTTGCAAAACAAATTCTCATAATATCATAGTACACTTATTGAGTTCCACTTACCCAATGGGCTCCAAAGTAAATTGCTACAATCTTCTTCTTGAGTGCCTTTCTTGCATCGATTCTGGCATAAGGGCTGCTTGAGGTGCCTTGGGATCCTGTGTTAGCCTTGTTCTTAAGCAAGGGGCCATCACAAAGTACGTCCTTGAGCATTTTGTTTGCCCACGGGAAACCAGTGGCGTCTTTGTCCTAAGTGTTCGAGGAAGAGATTATCTGATTAGTGCAGGGAATTGTTTGCCTTAGATATAGATCTGTCTTCCTTTTTTTGACAACTTTTCTACCTTTATCTAGGAAATTCAGTAATAGCTTGGCTCATGAAATACTTCCCTGATCATGACTTCCAACACCTCACATGACCAAATAACCTTCCTTTTTTCCCATACACCAGCAGTGAATGTTTTCTGGTTCAGTGTAGGTCTGTGACCAAAAATCGCTCATGAATTTGTACTCTGCATAAGAGTATTTGAATTGAAATAAACAGTTTGTTCTACCCGGGTATCAAAACACAACCAGTCAATCAATCAACATATAAATTTTATTGGCTTTCCCAAATAGAATAATTACAGAATTCTAATAGGGGAATCACCAGACTTGCGAAGGACCATGAAGAGAGACGGAAGTATAACTATGTTGAGAACAAGGCAGCGAGCAGAAGAGAGAGAAAAACCTAAATTTGCCAGTGCATGCTGAAACGTTGTGTTTAGAATTATAACAGAATGGGGGCACCTGTGATCCATTACTCTAGGTCCGGTGTAGAGGTAAAACTTGTGGTCAGATAGTGGGGTTCAAGCGCAGAGCAGAATGTGGCTGGCAGGTGAATGTTCTGGATGTGAGAGGGGATGTGGTGATCCACCGCCGGAAGCCGCCGATCGCGAAAACCACTGAGCTCAGCGATTAGAGCCGATCGTGCGTAATACGAAAGGCCCCAGGTTTCATCCCCAATTACGCTGCGTGAAGATTTCCTTTCCGCTGGTCCAGTGTCAGTGCTTCTTTCATATGACCGGTGAGTTTGGGGTGGTGCCGGACCTCTGTCTAATGCTCAATTCCAACGACAGCACTTCGCGATCACGACCGACTACTCGTGGGCTGATTAGTAGCTGTCATGGCTCCCTTGAACGTGGGCTTTGCCACAGTTAGTAGTTTGTGCACCCAGCTAAATGCAGATCCTGAAGGAAGACATCTTGGCCTGCGTAATAGAAGGTCACAACAACAACTAGACCAGCTGACAAGTGGCGTCCGCATGGAGCCGTCGCAGGCCATATGGTTTACATATAGCGGATGCCTAATACCACGCAAAGTCCACATTGAAGTACTTATTGAAGCTCTACACTGCATACAGGACTAGGCCTGTGTGGCTACAAGTTGCAACATAGCTAAGCTGCTTTGGTTGGGACAAACGAAGTTGAAATTGTGTTTACAGTGACAGAGTTCCTTGAGTCTACCATGTAGATCTTGAAGGCGCTATTAAAACAAACCCAGTGCACTAAGCGCAGTGCCGGCATACTGGAAATGTTGCAGCTTGCCGGAACTAAATCCACCTGCATGCATTCCACTGGATGAGTCATGTGGCCCTTTCCGTCAAAAGTTCAGAGCTCACAGCAACAGCAGCAATCGAATTAGCGATGGGCCCGGGACTCCTTGGCGTCTAGAATTTGTTCCTCTTCCCTTTCTTTCACACGGCTTCGGAAAGGTTTTTCTCTGGCGATGTATTTAGAAATGTAGACCTTGGTTCATGGCATACATTGCAAACAGCTGCAGCTACGTTGCATGGCTCAGTTGAAGTATGTGCGCCTTCCTACCAAAGATTTTGAACTGGAAAAAAGACGCTAACAGCGCGCGGGGACTAGTAACGGTGGCAGCGTGACGGACACACACACAGACACACAGACGGACACTGTGGAGCCCTCCTCAGCCCCTACGGACCTGACGACGGCAATAATTGACTGGCTAATACAAACTTCCAACTCTCTCGAGACTTCGCGACGCCGCATCATCGCATTTCGATCGAGCAGAGCTAAGCAGCCTGATAGATCCTAGATACTTTCGCCTGGTCCCTTTGTGGGCGTCTCTGACATAGTTAGCGTATAAGTTCAACTTACCTCATAGACAACATTACGGCCGGCAGTGTTAAGCGTCCTCCCCGTCTTTGGGTCTATGAAGATGAGGACTGGAATATCCTGCACTCTGTACTTGTGTAAGATGCGAAGCTGCCGAAGGAAATGTTCATGAATAAAAAAAAAACGGTTAGTGTAAGCAGCTGTTACAAACGTAGAAACTAAATCAGCACTGGAAGAGACATGACAGCGTTGCCAAGTGTCCGTATTTTTACGGAAATCTGATTCTCTCCCCGCACTACGGAAGATTGTGGGACTATCCTTGAAAACAGAAACATCCGACAAAGTCGTACTTGATAAAAAATTATTGTTATCTGCCAAACAATTACTGCTGGCGTACAAATGACGTATAAGCCTGCACCTTTGCTGTTGTTGCTTCGTACGGCAGCGAGTAGAAGGAAGAAGGCAATACCCGCTTGTACCCCTTGTATGTCACTTCGTCTGAGTCCGTTATGATGGTTATCACCACCAATCTTCCCTCTTTCTGCGACAGGTTCTTCTCAACGCGACCGTACCATTGGAAGAATGTCGGAGCGAACTGTCTGCACGGTGGACACCACCTTGACGAGAGGAAGATGCCAACGATTGTGTGGTCGTCGACTAGCTCATCGGGGTTTTTCTCCTGCCCTTCTTTATCGAGCACCACATTGCCGACGAGATGGGAAAGCTTGAAATTTTCGCTGTAAAACGCCGGCGGTAACTTCGCGTCCATTTGGCTCTCCCTTTTTGATTCCCAACTGAGACGGTTCTGCCGAGACAGGCTGCTGTAAACAAATTGCGAGATGTCTATCTTATGGTGCCAGTGCAGAACCTCTTATGTGGCCTTAATATTGCTGTCAACTCGCTTACATGTATCAACTACAGGTTCGTTCTGCCGTCTAAGCGTTTTGCTTCCTTCACCTTGCGTCTACGTCTGGCATGATGCATGATCTTGCTTAAGCCGTATATATAGCGGCCTTCCGCTCAGCTGATGGAGGTTGTGAAGAGCCTAGGCTGGATTGTCTTGATTAAGTGTTAAAGTCTCCGCGATCTACCATCGATCTTACGTCACCATCGTGTCGCCTGTGCATGTGTTTATAGATACTTGTCAGGTGCGAGGTTCATTGCGGGTTTGGTCTTTGTTCCCTCTTTCAACGTCACCAGTGGGTTCGCATGCTAACTGTGCTCAATATTGTTGTTAACATTTCGACAGATTTACACCAGCTGTCCTTGCCCTCCGAATTATCCATTTTGTCGATTGCTTTGCAATGAAGAACCCGTCCAGGCGGTACGGTTGAGCCGTGGGGATGTATAGGTGGAGCTCACGGCAAGATCTGGCTTGCACACAAAGCTGTCAGACAGCGAATAATCCGAACTGAGTGGTGATTTTCTTCCTAGTGCCTACCGAGAAAGTCACTCCGGTCGAGCTATTGATCGTCACACCACAACTTCGCTATACTTCTGCCCAGTACGCCGCTGCAGCTTGGCCTCCGAGAAGAACTACACACGTTTGAAAACCCTGGAGCGCTTCCTGGAGTTTCTTGTTCGGTACAGAGAGCAGGTGCGGTGCGGTCTAGTCGATCGACTATCAAACGGTGTCGGACGGTTTGCCGGAACGGGATCGCTTCTTCGTATTTCGTCATGCACTGCCTCTGCGCATGGCATTTCGGAGCAGCTCTCTCCGATAAAGCGCTAGACTACCCAAGATGTGTGGGGAAGACGTTTTCACAATGTGCCTACGTTTGGGTGGAGAACATGCTTGAGGCAGTTCTCACTGCCCGGAGGGTGACTTGCCAAATCGGATTTCGGACCGACCTCGGCCGACTGGAAGTGGAGCCGAAGAAGGAATTTCTCTTTGTGACTTTTGGGAACACGAATTCCAGAGCCTGTAAATGCAAAAAAGCTGGAAAGCTTGCATAACGTGACAGATCATCAAACTTTCAGAAACGTTTCAATGGCTAATTGGAACTGCTTTGACAATCTGCATACATTTGGAGTTACCGACAATGTGGCAATGTGGGCAATCATTCAAGACCCGGTGACAGCCTCAGGGCCGCTGGCATTTCAGACTTCGTGCGACATTTCTCAGTATCACGGACTTTTGCGCTCTGTTGGACAAACCCTCTACGTGCACAAATGTAACTTGGCTTTAGGCCCAGTTGTCCATGCATTGATGTACACGGCCAAATTGCTCTGTTTTTTTTTTTTCTGTAGAATTATATTCCGTAGCGAATAACGATTCTTACCGTGGTTTACACAATTTAAAATTAGTTCCTTTTGCAGGTTTTTCAAGGTTAATGCCCCTTCATCCTGAGCAATTTCTTGCTGCAGTTGTAGGAACGCTTTGCATGCTCTGTTGCATTGTTAGTGAAGAGAATGGTGGAGTATAATACTTTTACCATGGGCGTTCCAATCCGTCCAGCATGGTTGGTTCACGAGAGAACCTGGCGAACATTTGCCCGAAGTTCTCCTTTAATCGTAGTGACACGTTATCAGACAATTACACGGCCGCCACAGTGAAGGGAGGCAAATTCGCATGAGTAAATTCTCAGTAGAACTCTGAAGAAACAACGCTCCGAAAACAACACCGATAGCGATTCTTTGTTACCGCTGCGCTCGCGAAATCCCTACCGAAGCTTCCAAAACATACGTGTCTATGCTGTCTCTCCATAGCTATTAATTTCAATATCAGACAGCCCATGATTTTTCGGACAATTAATGGCATCGGACGGCCGGTCAATCGGATAAGGCATAAAATTCCAGACACTGTCCGAAAAATCGAACAGGCTAGTACTAGCCTGGTAGCACTGCATGTGTTCTACACCAACAGTGGAAAAATTTTCTGCAGAGCTGCCAGCATTGCATGAACAAATGAAAACAAGGGAATGCAGCATAATCAACATGCCTGCAGGGCTAGCAGCTCCGAAAACCATCAGTAACTGCTGTGAAATGACTAATTTCTGTATTGCTCACTGGTGAAACAAGTTTGCACAAACACTTTGCACTGAGACTCTGAGCCTCCAACCAGCCCAGTACTCACATGCCTGGGCTTGAGAAGAAATTTTCATACATACATGAAACTAACGACTGATTCTATATCAAATTGGTGAAAAGCAGACCTTAGAATTGCTTTACACTACACCTTTCCTGGATCGCCATCTCTTACTATGGCATGTTTTTTTGGTATAATTAAAAAAAGAAAGCTCTTGAGATCAAAGATCAATGTCGGCAAGCATGAAAAGCTAATCTACCGGGATATAACATGTCCCAAGGCAAAGTAAACCGTTAGAACTGAAACAAACGTTAAAACATTCGGATACTCGCTGCTTTCGTTCGTGATAGCAAGATTCCAACATTCGTAAAGATATATATACTCAGGCCAACCGCACAGGTATACTGATCTACTGGTCAAAGATCGATTACAGCGCCTCTTTGCCCGTGTGGTGAGTGCCACAGCTGACTGATCGTGCGGCTAGGAGTGCTGATTCAATGATACTCGTTAAACTATGTTGACTACTACGCGTAGTATGCTGCTACTAAAATTTAATGTCAGTCTTCAATGACATGAATTTTAATTTTTGTTGAGAGGATTCTGTTATGTTCTGCTATGTTTGTCTAAATGATCAGTTGCTCTTGGTACAACATTCAAGAACATTCGTAGGAAATGCAAAAAGAACATTCCATTGGCAAATTTTCCAGTCGTTTCAGCTCTATAAAAAGTTGTTTTCTCGTCCTCTCCCACCCACCTGTGATTATTTCTTTACTGTTGTCAAAAATTAAAAAGAAAGGCTAGGTGGGTACTCCTCTGAAGAGTTGATTAACATCATGTACTGACATGGCCAAAAGGCAGGCGTAGGAAGATCGCGTGCGGCGCAACCACACATGTTGCATGGCACTGTACCTGGTGCACTGAAGCATGACATGGCCGTATACTGACCTGCGTACACGTGCTACAAGTCCGTTACTGACCGCTTTTACTTGCTAGCTATATAGGGACAATTATAGCCTTTACTGCCGTACCAGGACGGTCTACATGTACACATGTACACATGCACCAAGGGACACCTCCTCCGATGTTTCACTTTCGTGTTGAAGCCACAAGCGATGGCGGCGCACTCTGAATAGCGGCAGCTGTGGCGGCAAGGCCACTGTAACTTCCTTGCAAGTACTACACCAGGATTTTGGGTTTTGTCGGTGAAACTTATGGCTTTGTCAGCAGCATATCTCCGCCAAGTTGTCAGTGCCATCCGGAACCACTTCTGGCCACGCGCTCTCTGTATTAGATTCTCTCCAAACGGCTTTTGGAAAAGATTGGTTTTACAAGGCGTCTGGAGCTTGTTTGCTTCCAGGTTACCTTTCGCACGTAGAGTACCGTAATGACAGGGTAGATCCTCCACGGACGATAATCATTTGCGAGATTGGTCAGCATGTGCTAACGCACAAGCCAGTTTTTCTGATCGGGAGGATGAAGGCCCGGAACATTAATCTGTGCGAACGTTTTCTGCAACGGAGGCCCTCAACTGATTTATGTCCGAACTGTCGACGTCCGAAAGACCTGTCAGCAATTCGGCAGCAGATTCTTTTGGCTACACAGGTAGGAATGTTCAG
>JAOWAW010119197.1:0-24091 GCA_028565695.1 Nicola tetela
CTCTCTCTCTCTCTCTCTCTCTCTCTCTCTCTCTCTCTCTCTCTCTCTCTCTCTTTCTCTCTCTCTCTTTCTCTCTCCCTCTCAGAACTCTCATAGACAATAGACTTCAGTCAGTAACACGACACATGTACCCTGATAAACGAGCTCTTGACATACCTCGTATGCATCTCCATTCACTCAGCGCACTTTCAGTGAAAACAAATCAACGCGTGCGGCGGTCACGGTTTCAGCGAAGCAGGTGGCAATGGCTTGGACGGGACACGCAGATCTCAATGGCGAATGAACGTGGACGTACTGCTCGGTGCTAAAATCGTTACGAACCTAAACAGAAATACTCCGCAGAAAGTGTGAAAGTCCATGACGAGGCTGCCTGATACGGCGCGGGCAGACTCTTCTTGGACGTCGACTTCGTCCTCACGGTAAATAGTAAAGAAACAGATGGACACTCCGTGAAGATGCCAAATTCTTCGTGGAACCAGGACGACTTTTTTGTACCTGGAAGAAACGAAGAAAGTCTTCTGCAAGCTCGCTCTATCATCTAGCAGCAGACTTAGTGACAAGTCTTGTTGCTAGACTACGGACGCCGTCTAAGGTATGACTCTAGACCTACGATAAGGCGATCAGGGTTTCACGCCACCAGCGCGTATTTCTCAGACCCGCCGCACGAAAAACAAACTGGTGGCCTAAGCTAGATCAGCTGCTAGCTGACACGCGACCGTACTTTCTGCGATTCCTCTCTCCTGCGATTGTACGCGCTGTGATGCTTGCGCACATTCACAAGTGACAAAGGCACATGCCTGTAGTTTCTGCTATTCCTGCGTTTACCACGTTTACTGGTTTACCGGTAGTCCACACCCGACTTCGCTCGATTTTCTCGCACCGAGACCGCGATCTTACGCTGGCAGCGCGCGCTCTGCGCAAGTCAGTGTTGGTCATGTTGCCGGCTTTCCAAGAGAAAAGGTCAAAAGGAAGCAGCCGCGCCCACAAAGTCGTCAGCAGTTCTTCAGGTAGCAGCACCACTCGATGACATCTTGACCTCACCGTGCGCCGGGCCCGGGCGCCTCTGCTTTGCAGTTTGTCGGGTTAGCCAGCTGTGGAAGCGGAACTTACTACATGTATCTAACGGCTTCTGGGAAGACCAGTTCGTATACCGTATTTTTCAAGCTCGCTTTTTCTTGAAAATGTTAAAGACACATACGACGCCAGCGGCTGGCAAAGAAGTCAAAAGCCGCCGACGCCGAGCTTGTCCTTCAGACCCTGTCCTTCGCGTCCAGACTCGGGGAGACTTCACCAGGTCGATAGGTTGCGTTTACAGCAAGCTCAAAGCATTTGGATCAATTTCGTGTTTGTATGTTCTGCTTCTTCTCAATTACAGATTGTCATGTTTACAAACAAGAACGTTGTGTGTGTTTGTTTGCGCTCTACTAGCGCTGACTATCAACTCTGACGACTGTAGCCAGTAAGATGTTTGTGAAGCTGTTGCTAGCTGCAGTGATTTTGGTCATGTATGAACAGACAAGCTCAACAAAATCGGGTAAGCTGAAGATTCGGTTGCCCCAGGCGAAATGTTGTACCCTCAAAACTGAGTTGAAGAGGGGCTCAGGGGTACTTGTTTATGATGACGGTATAGGGCAAAGCGGATACATTGGCACTGTTCATGTTTTACGTGAATTGGCTGGTTGCATTTTCCCAAATTTTGGCTTTTGCACGGCCTTACCTGGAGCCATCGCCAGACATGACCAAGCCGAGGTAGGAGAATCCTCTCCAATTATTTGAGACCTTGGGTAAGGGTCCAGTAAAGTCTCGCAGCCTTGGTTGAAGGTTCGGTAATAAAATCTCCCAGACTTGGTACACCGGCATATGAACGCCCAGGCCGTGACAAATATGTTTGGGCAAGTGCACGCAAACGCCATTGGTTATGTGTTCTCTTGCAAGTCAGTAGGAAGTACAGAAATGCTGACAGCATTAGACCTTGATGAAGTAATTTCATCAAGTCCTCCACCAATGTAAAGTTGGGTTAGGTGGGAGTAAAGTTTTATCCGTGTGTCACACGTGTTGGAGTATACATACGTGTGTATTTCTGAAACGAGGCCAAGGGAGGAAGTAGATTAATAACGCTGGTTGGAAAAGTAACACCACTAGGTCAGCCTAAACTGCTTGCGTATCCAGACAATCAAAGTTGGGCAACCAAGACAAAAAGAAAGTGGATCAAGGTTGACTGAATTTATATGCAGGTTGGAAGAAGAATTTCTCACAGCATGTAATCTTTGTTTTGAGAATTGTTTTGGTAGACCGCTTAACTGTTCCTTTCTTCTGTGCATCAATTCTTTGATCTCCTTAGCATCACGTGATACTTGTATTTACAAATGGATTCGTCAAGCCGGCATCTCTGCCAGGCATGCGCGACGGTATGAGAAATCATTCAGGGCCAGAGACATTACAGAACCAGCCTTGAAGTCACGATTCTTATCTCCGCTTCTTATAAGTTTTATGATGGGAGGAGAAATCAAGAGTGCTACTGCCCTCAAGGATTGTTTTAGTAAGCTTTTTTCTTGAATTTTCCACCTGAACTCAGACTTCTCTGTGGTACCTGCCATATTCCTAGTTACCCTAGGTTGTTAGGAAGTGTCATGGCATGTTCACACACTTCCCAGTGTGTCTTTCAGTGAATACTAGCATATTTCCACAGGAGCTTTATCCAGCCAGTCATCATGGCGGTCATTATTTCTGTTGTGAGGAAAAGTTTGGCCAAGAATAATTGTCTTGGCACATAAAATGGTCTATGCAGCTTTCCTTATATTCCCTTGAGAATGCTACAATGACGCGTGATACTAGCGTTTGGAGTAAGTGCAAATAACTCATGGAGGACATTTTTTGTACTGCCCAGTAACGTTTTCACCCGCAAACACCAAGTCTTGATTTTTTTGCAGCTGGAAAAACAAAAGGATGTGAGCAGTTCAATCCTTGCAAGCAGGGCGGTGTATGCACGTTCAGCTTATCTCGAAATCTCAACACTTGCAAATGCCGGAAAGGGCTTCATGGAGATCTTTGTGAAAGAGGTAAGAATGGCTGCAATTTACAAAAGAAAGAGAGAAGTTTTAGCACATTGTTTTCTGACAAGGTAAGATCCAAGAGTGTTGTAAGACTTGGGCCTGTCTGTCATGTACCCTGTTCAGTGTCTAACAGATCTAGACTCATCCTGATTAATACACATGATAGTTCTATTGTGCTGTTTAGGACGTCATACACACTGCAAGAGCTACCTCACTTATTTCAGAAATGTAACAATTGGTTGTTTCACCCCAAAGGCTTTCAAACATAGAGCTGATACAGTGCTGTTTGGGACTTTTTAAATGACGCTTACAATCGAACTGTCCACAAAATGAGCTGGCAAATGTTATGTGAAGATTTGTTGAACTTGCTGTCAGCTCTTGTCTTTCTTTTAACCAAATAGCTTTTAATGTCATTCTCACGTACCTGGGGATTTTTTGGTTCCTTAGACTGCAATGAGTGTGCCCATGAGCATTCAGCTCAGTGCAAGAACTTTAAACACAATTGCCATGATAATGCTACATGCACTAACACACACGGATCGTTTGGTTGTTCATGCAAGAAAGGCTTCAAAGGAAACAGATTGTTATGTGAAGGCAAGTGAAATGAAATAAAGGGAGTTAGTGCATCTTCCACACAACAGTGATTATGATTGGATGTTTGCTGTAAGAGGGGATCTTTCCATCAACCTCACAAAAGAATTGAAATGATGATTTTAAGAAATGGAAATTATTTAGCTTCATTGAGTAAGCATTTGGATAGGAATTTGTGGTTACATCACTAAAGTTTTGATGAACATGAATTCTGCAAAAAAATGCTGATTCCAGTATTTTACCTGCTATCATGAAGAAGCAGATCCCTGAGCTGGCATTGTCTATTCCCTCCTTTGAGTGTCACCCATGTATTTAAGTGAGAAGATTTGTTGTTCTTCAGATGATACTGAGTGTGACAGAAAGCCATGCAGTCGCCAAGCCACTTGCAAGGATACTTTTGGATCATACGTCTGTACATGCTTGGCTGGTTACCATGGCAATGGAAAGTCTGCAAACGTGAATGGTGAATGGCACAGTCTGCATTATTTCTAGAATATTTCAAAATGTTTTTCTGTCAGGAATGATGTCTTCTGCCCACCCTCCTCTAAGTGTATTGCAAATGAAAGAGACAGCATACCAACTGCTTGCCACAAAAGACATGCTGAAGAATGAATAACGCATGACAATGACTTTTTACTGAGGTGACAGTTTGCCACCATGACTATTGAGTGCACACCATTTCAGAGGTGTGACACCTTAAATTATCATCTCAGTTGCTCCTACCAGGGTGTGCAGTCAGGTTCCATCCCTCAGTTATGTATGTATCACTAACCCCCACACTTTCTCCGAAAACCCCAGAGACCTTAGACTTGCATCCATGATTGTCCCAACTCTCATAGAGAATCAAATCAGATCACATAAGCAGTGGATGCCTGTACAACATAGCAACTAAAAGTCTGTGCTATGTGAACAGCCATCATGGAGGTTGGAAAGTCAGTTTGAGGTCCAGTCAAGCATCACCATGGCTTCACTAATTAGTGTATAGAGGGCTTGCAGATCATCTGCCAGTTACCGTTTGATAAGGCACTTGTGCAATTTTTGCGGACTTCATCCAGTTTAAACCCTGGTATTCATCTGATAACAGTCTTACTGAGCCAGAATTAGATTCCAGTCTCTGCTACAGCCATTGAGGCAGCATTCTGGAACAAGTGATGTGAGTTGCGAGACATGAGCTAACACGATGGCAGATGATTTCCATTCAATACTAACACGATGGCAGATGATTTCCATTCAATACTGTGTTCAACACCAGTCCTCAGTTAGTGTGAGAGAGAGTTGAAAAGAAAGTAATTATTGTAACACATCTAGTGCTTAAACGTTAGAGGTTCTTCCTGCCAGGAGTTCATTATTCAGTTAGAATTTTCCTTTCAGCTCCAGCTAGATTTGGTACGCAAGGAAGGCCAGGGCAATCCTGGCTGAAACATAGCTTACCAAAGTACCAAATCTAGCTGGAGACGAAAGGAAAATTTGAACTGAACATCCGGTTCTTCTTCTTCCTTTTCTTCCACTTTGTCTTCTTATTTCTTTTCTCCTTTGAAGCTTCAAAAAGTTTGATCTGGATTTACCTTGATCTGATCACTCTACCTTTGTGAAAAGAATGGTACCAGATACCTGGCCATCCTTTACTTTTCCTTCATTGTCACACCATAACAAGTACTGTAATCTTAGCAAAATCAAGACTTGACCATTTTCAGTAACTCTGTATGTAAATGTGTATACATGCGTGAATTTCTGTGTTTGGTTTGGCAGCCATCAATTACTGTCAGAGCCAGCCTTGCCAAAATGGTGGAAAGTGTCAAGCCCACATCAACCGATACATGTGTCATTGCACTGTTGGTTATGAAGGCCCTCATTGTGAGAAACGTAAGTTGAACTGCCATGGGGAACCTCTAGACACCTACTAATGGCTTATGCCATAAAAAAAATTAACTGAAAAGCTTTTTTCCTGAAGTTTAGGATGGATTCTTTAAGGGATTTTTGCAATGAGTTTTGACCCATTACCCACACAGCAAAGTGAGAGCAGGTTGGCCAACTGGAGGTATTGTGGTGAGTGACTGGCTCAACTTAGTTTTTGAGAGGCTGAAGGATGTGCCTAAAAACTTGAGAGTGGTGAGCTGCTAGGCAGCTAGCACAGGACAGGTGTTGTAAGGGAGTTGCCGAAAGGTGATCATATTATTCACCTGTGAAGATCACAACTCAGCAAATTCTTCAAATGCAGGCGCAATATATTGAAGCACGATGTTTTGGGCACACTGTAATGTCCTTTGCCAGATAAGTACATGTAGTTTGCCGCATGAAGAATATCACACCATATGCAAAACGTTGTGCTTTAATAGAGATGAGCCTTCATTTGAAGAATTTGCTGAGAGAGTTGACGAGCCAGGCATGAGAGCCAGATTTATGTCCCCCATTAATGAATTCAAACTATTATTATCATTGAAAAGGAGAAATTATAAATAGCATGTCTTTAATACAAAGTGAAAGGGTTGGGTAGAAAGAGGGACAGATTGAACTTCCACTGACTGTCAGAGTGAAATCCAAGGAGTAGATGTACTTAGAGGCAGACAGGGGATCCAAGGTGTGGTTTACACCTTAATGTTAGGGATGATGTCATTGTAGAGATACTGTTGCAAAAGTGTGAGTGCACTCTGCCTTAATGATGGTTAGCACACTAACCACCGTTAACTCATCACAACCACAGACAAATGAGAGTAGTTTGGCAAACCAGTGGTGTTAACGTTGCTGCAAGTTGCTGGTTTGGTTTAGTTTCTGAGAGATAGAAGGATTGACCTGCTTGGAAACTCGAGTGTGTGGTAGGCTGCTTGGCAGCTAGTGTAGGGTAGGTGTCAGTGAGGAAGATATTGTGATATTGAAAACTCAACAAATTGGGGAGCTGCTGGGAAGCTGGTGCAGGACAGCTGTCACTGAGAGTTAACAAGCCAGTCATACGAATGAGATTGCTTCAAGCACCCTCTAGAGACCAGACAAGGGAGATGAGGTTGACTGTTAGACAGCTTGATTGTACGCTTGTAGTTAAAACAGAGTGAGTACACATCAACAATATTGATTGTATACTTTGAGGAGATAAGAACTTGATTATACCAAGAAACACCACACTTTTTAACGATATGACCATAGCGGCTTTCTTTCTGGCTCATCAGTGGCCTCACGGAAGAAACTATGAACACATTCTAACAAAAGCTCAGGTTAAGTACAGCAACAATACGACAAGGTGACAACAAAAGATGACAAGTTAGTGATCAGGAGACAAACAGGTGCCAGAAGACAGATGAGTGCTAAGAGACAACCAGGTGGTAAGCTAGCGCTAGGAAACCAGGTGCAAAGACATGACAAATTCCATTTGCTTGCACAAATTTGGTTTTAACTTCTAAATGTACAATGCCCTCCAACACATGAAGAACCGCCCTAGTGCGTGTTTTAGACACTACAACGAACAACTTCTGGTCAAACGCATCTAAGCAGTCTGTGTTCGCAATGAGATGTCAGCCAATGGCAGAATCTGAAGGCTTACTCTGTTTGTTGGACAATTGCTTTCTTTTAAGGACAGCTGGATCGTGTTGTCCAATCCGAGTTTCAAGGCGATGGGTCATCCTCCCTACATACCAGACTCTGCACCAGCACTCAAACATAAATAACATTTGACGTAAGATAGGCAGGGAGATCATCCTTGGAACTCAAACAGAACATTGGTCTAGACATAAAGCAGATCTTAACTTGCATCCACAGTAAACAGGTTCAACAACTTGCTTGATTCTCTTTTCAAAGATTTTGGATGTACCATTGCCTTTCCAGGGAAGCTGAGTTAGATTGGATAAAGCTTTGGGCCATAAATGGGCTCTTTCAGCGTGTTCACGCAGTTGATGATTCTGTCAACTATGATAGAAGGATAGCCATTGTGCATGAGGATCATGAGGATCATACAGACCTGCTTTAGCTCATCCTGGAGTTTATCCAGGGAGCAGATTTTCAGTGCATGTATAGCCAGACATTTAATCAGATTAATCTTATAATGGTGGGCACAAAAAGAATCCCACCTTGTATACTGCCCTGTGAATGTCACATTCCTGTAGACCAATGTTTTGAACGTAAAAGCAGCATTCACAATCAGGTTCTTGCTCACTAGAACATCAAGGAAAGGGAATGAACTGTTATCTTCATGCTCACATGTAAAATGTAGGGCAGGATGGAGATTGTTTAGCTCCATTGAAGAATCTTCACTGGCTTTCCTCTCAATGTGCAGGGAAATAGTGTCATCCACATATTGATTATATTTGAGAAGGTTCCTGTTCTGGTTATGAACATTCTCTGTCTGTCTGTCTAAGTGCCGTCCTCTAGCCGAGGGTTGGCAGCCATGGTTCTGAAGATGTGTCTGTCCTGTGCTAATCTCATCAGCTCTCCACAGGTCCCTTGGCTGGTCCACTTCTTGATGTCACAAAGCCGCATAGTTCTTGGACATCCCCTTGTTCCTTTTCCGCTGATCTTACCCATGAGCACCTTTCATAGAATACTTTCATGCTGCGCTACGTGACCGAAGTATGACAGCTTCCTGTGAGCTATAGTCTTCAGCAACATACGGTCCACTCCAGCCATGTCCAGCACCTCTTGATTGCTCAGGCGTTGTAAATAACTAATCCGAAACATTCTTTGAAGGATCCACATTACAAAAGCATTGATTTTGGCTGCCAATGACTTCTTGAGAGTTCAAGTCTCTGAACCGTATGTAAATACAGACCAGATATAGCATTTTGCCATTCTATACCGAACACTGAATGATAGAGATCCCTGACATAGCAAATGCTTCATAGAAAGGAACGCATCTTTGGCAATACTCACACGTCTTCTTACTTCAGTCTCACAATGTGCGTCTTTCATAACCATTGACCCAAGATAAACAAACTTTTGGACTTGTTGAATGCATTCACCCTTTGCTGTGAGATGTATTTGTGAACTGGATTGACTGACTACCATGCACTGTGTCTTTTTCAGATTTATACACAAACCGTAGAGCTCGCTGGCTTCCTCTACTCACTTCAGCAGCTTCTGCAGCTCCTCCTCACTACAGGCCAACAGGGCGGTATCATTGGCAAACCCGATGTTGTTAATGAGATGCCTGTTAACGAGTATACCACCTACACCCTCAGTGTGCCGAAGAATCTTTTCAGAATACAGATTGAAAAGAATAGGTGACAGCACACAACCCTGCCATACACCATGTTAAGAAGTTAAACCAAATTTATGTAAGCAAATGGAGTTTGTCATGTCTTTGCACCTGGTTTCCTAGCACTAGCTTAGCACCTGGTTCTCTCTTAGCACTCATCTGTCTTCTAGCACCTTGTTTGTCTCCTAATCACCAACTTGTCATCTTTTGTTGTCAACTTGTAGTATTGTTGCTGTACTTAACCTGAGCTTTTGTTAGAATGTGTTCATAGTTTCCTCTGTGAGACCACTGATGAGCCAGAAAGAAAGCCGCTATGACCATATCATTAAAAATGTGGTGTTTCTTGGTATAATATTAATTGTCTTGAATTAGTGTACCAAAGGTAGGCTTCTGGAGACATGTATCTCATTCTGACTGCCTGCCTGGATGCAGTGTTGCACAGCCTTGCTTCCCCAGGAACCAAGGCAATAAAGCAGCCACATTCTCCTGCTGGCACTATTGACATTGCTGCACCGCTCTGGAAGGAGTGGCTGGCATAGTAGTTATCAGTGTTGGTAACCCCACACAGCAGTACAAGGGTCCATAGCTCAGTCATTACATCTTCTCCAGTCAGGGACTTGCCTGTCTAAACCAAGAACAATGGTGCTCCTGAGTGTGATTCATGGTTCTGCATGTTGACTGACAGTGTGTGGATATGGCAGATTGTGATGTCAGTGCTTCTCCCAATTTCCACATGCACACCTTGAAAATTTAGGTCTGCCTTAGGTTGCCAGATGTGCATGGCTAGGGTAGTCACCAATGTACCAGTAAATCTGGACACATATTTCATCTCCAGGTCTACAAGCTCACCACACCACAAGAAGACACAGATGGTTGGAGTCATTGCCAACGTCAGTATTGTTCAATGAATATGAGGATGATTCTGGTTCCCTGCCAATCCGTTGCACAGTTGATGTAACAGCAGCATAGAGATAGGAATGCACAGCCTACCAGTGGAGGGCGATTGTACAACACAACAAAGAACCCTGGACAAGAGATTATTAGGTCTATTAATGAGTGGAAATTTCAGGTCAAAATGAAGTGGCTGCTAATGGCACTTAGGCAGACACAGCCCGAGTTTGTCTGCATTGTCTGTGTTAGCCCATTGACAAAGTAGCTCAAGTTAAGGTCTGTAGGCCTACCTGGTGTGGATTCCAAGTGGTATATGCCTCAGAACGAGAAGTGACGGTTCTCCACAATGTAGTACAGCTATCTGTGCTGTGATGTAGGTTTGTTGGCTGGGAACACCAGCCAGGGAACTTCATTCATCAGTCTCAGGTTGCAAAGATCTTCCCCATGCTTGGGTGTGGCTCCAAATTTCCGCCACAAATCACAGGATATAGCATATGCAATTTGATTTTTACATCCTGTCAAGTGTGAGACAATAACAAAATACCTTCAGGAAAGGCCATTCACGTCGGAAGAATCATAACCAATCATTTTTTCATTCACTTTACTATGGCTGGGAGTGCACAGCGGACTTGAACCTGCGGCGACCAAGAGACTAGCTGAAACGAAAATCACACAATCTTAACTGCTCGACTAATCCACTAGCGGATTGGTTGAGCAGTTAAGATTGTGTGATTTCGTTCCGGCTAGGCTCTTGGTCACCACAGGTTCGAGTCCACTGTGTGCTCCCAGCTGGAGTAAAGTGAATGAGAAAATGATTGGTTAACAAAAAATCTGTTATGTGCGTGCAAGAAACAGAGAATGCAAGAGGATTATAACCCAAGGTGCTCAGCTTGTTCCTGCCTTGACGCAGTCCACGACAGAATGGTTGTCATAGTGGAAATGTATATGCAAGTGGGTCCATTCCTCGCCCCACATGGCCCTTAGAAGCTTTATTACAAACGGATCCTCATACTCAACTGTTTGGTTAAACTCTACTTTTCATACAATGAGCTATAGATCCATGGAGCATTATAGTAGACACCCCAGTAAACACTGCCACTTGAATCAGTCTGGAGGTGGAGATCAGTTGCTTACATCAACTGGTTGAAAAGAAAGAATGAGTGATCATAGCTGTCCTTGAAACAGTGTTACCACCACTCCAAATCCTGGACTGCACCTGCTGACAAACGCAGTGATTGGTGCAGATGCATTACTTCAGCAGTCTTATCTAAGTCAAGGATTGTGTGCAGAAAAGTCTATCCCCTCTGGACTGCGTTTGCACCGTGAATGACAGCTTCCTCAATATAGAGGTGAATTCACGTTTGATACACTGGTGGTGTTTCTGAAGGGAAGCTACCTTCAATCGTAACTTGTGTAGTTTGTCCTCAGGGAGACAAAGCTAGAGTCAATCAGCATCAAGGCCCATACTGAGAAATGTCAAGGCAGTCACTGGTCCGCCCATCTCATTCCATCTAATAGGAGTATAGGCACTGTGATGACTAATATATGCGAAGGTAGTCATCAACACAGAGGATGAGGTTCTTGAGCAGGAACTCCGTCGTTGCATAGAATCCATTCCAGAGTAGTAGCCGAGCAGTTGATGGATAACACCGCAGACCGAACAGCAGCAGCATTTGGAAAAAATGCAAAATTCAGGGAATGGGGCAGGGCTGAAATACTCATTTTAATGAGGAACATAACATTTAGCCTCTTGAATGG
Source organism: Nicola tetela (assembly GCA_028565695.1). Lineage (NCBI taxonomy): Eukaryota > Metazoa > Porifera > Calcarea > Clathrinida > Clathrinidae > Nicola > Nicola tetela. The sequence goes on from JAOWAW010119197.1 coordinate 11,473, forward strand.
GTTGCTCAGGATCACTGCACGCATCTTCACTCCATGTTGCTGTTGAAGGTGGTGATAAAGCCAGCCTCCTATTTCACCCCAGCAAACTAAAACAACTGTAACTTTAGCCTGCACTCAAATGATCCTGATATTCTTGAGGTCTATTTTGTATTAACAAATTTGAAGGCAAACTTTCTCTTGCTCTCATTTTAATTCCACTCTAGTGCAGTAAATCGGTAGTTGTCTCTGTGATTGATGATGTTTTAGTCCATCATAGTCAAAATAAAGATCTAGACTGTCTTCAGGAGTCCCCTAGTTTTTCCAGACATGAACAACCCACAGCACACACACAGTCCTGATACTTCCCTCTTCTTGGAAGAGGGCAAGTAACTACTGTCAAGATCAGATGCAGGGCATTCTATACTATGTGTACAACTTAAAGGGTGTAGCAGACAGGAATAGAAAGAGTGCAGAGCTATGAGTTAGTGCATATGTGAGTAACTATAATTGTTCACTGTTGAACGATTGAGGGAGAGAGAGAGAGAGAGAGAGAGAGAGAAAGAGAGAGAGAGAGAGAGAGAGAGAGCAGTGACAGTCTTGTGTCCATGTGGTGATTACTCCTAAATTTGTATATGCATGTATACAAGTATATTTCCTTTCAAAAGAGAATAGAAGTTTGTGTGTAAAATGAGCTGTTTGGCAACATATCTCCAATCAAATACTTAGCTGTCACTGCGGCACGTTGGCCCCATAAAGGCAGCAACAGCAATACACTGCAGTGTTTGTTGTTACTGAAGAAGCATAATAGCCATGCACAAATATAACATTTCCTTCTCATTGGTCTTGCTATATCTCTTTACTGTTCTCTCTTTATCAGGGTGGTTAAAAACAGATCTTCACAAGCCTCTTCCAGAAGCTTTACACAACATCACTAAAGTTATTCAACATGTCTCAAATGAAGTGATGGACATTGTGAGTGGTTAATAATTCGTACTGTGCTACTAACTCTTGACCTGAACACAGCTTATGTTATGGGTTTTTAGGCTGTTTTCTCAAAGGAAATGTCCCCTGCATTTGTGTCTTTCATTGTCTGGCTAAAGTTCACCACCTTCATAAGTGTACTCAGTCTTATCTTCGATTCCCTTCTCGCCCTGAATTTTGCCTAATGTTGTTGCTGTAGCTTTGTGCCTGGACTGTGTTTTTGCTTGGCAATATGTTTGTAGTTTGTTTCTTATTGCAGGCACCATGATGATGTTAGCAATGTTGTCTTGTTCTTTTCATCTTCACAAGGGCAAGGCAGTCAAAAGTCTTAACAGCAAAGTGAAAACTCTTGATGGGAAAGTTACAAAATTGGGTAAGCAATAGTAAACATTGTTATAGCTTTCACTTTTTCAGCAGACCTTGGCAGAAAATTCAGACATATCTTTCCAGTTCATTGCACATGTAGTGACAGCAGCAGCTTTGTCCCTCAGATGATTCAACAAGGAGCAACAGCTCCCAGGTACGTTATCATAGTAAGGCACTGAGCCACTCAAGCACTTCCTCAGTAACACATCTAGCCATCTGTTTGCCTATTCTTAGCAGAACAAGTGGCATCCACATGGGGCCATCGCTGGCCATGTGGTTTACATAGTGGATGCCTAATGCCATGCATTGTCCACTTTGAAGAACTCATTGAGCTCTACATTGCATCCAGGACTAGGACCAGGTTGCTACAAGTTGCAACAAAGCTAAGCTGCTTTGGTTGGGGACAAACGAGGTTGTAATCATGTTTACAGTGAAAGAGTTACTTGAGCTCATGCTCATCATGCACTACCACAGCTTGGTGTCACCAGTCACGACCACATGCTTTTGCTGTTGTTTAGAACTCCGTTACAGGAAACGCTCACAGCAAATGCAAAGCTGACAGTGCAGATAGAGTAGTGATATCTGATCAAGTATCATGAGAAGGAAATGCATTTTCTGCACTGGTGTACCTGTACATGTCACTCTACAGGGCTTGATGAGGAACTTTCAACACTAACATTCACATTAATTTATGCCATTATGCCGTCTTCACTTATTTAATTTAATTTATTTAATTCTTGCTGCAGCATTTTGGCTGAGAAAGCAGAGCAGTGGTATTTCATGACCTGTTTACTCCACACTAATGAGAACATCAGGTTGATGGAATTCATGTTCCATGAGTTGATGGTTGGTCAGAAGTTTTCGTGACCACACCTTGAGTAAATACCGGTATTGTGGTGGAGTCCAGCATAAATTTGACAATCATGTGCATGTTTTATCCACAGACATTTCAGTCTGTGACAAAATGAGAAAATCTTTACCGTTGTATAGCCTTTGAAGATGTCTATATCTGAGATAAATTTCAACTCCAGTTGGTATTACCAATGTTACACTTGTACTGTCCTGAAATTGGAGCCCAATATTGACATTGTTTCTTGAGCTGCACATCAGTGCATGACAAAACTCAACAACAGTTTGGAAAACTTTTGGTAAAATGCAAAGTATATAAGAACAATGAAGCTGCTTGGTTAAGATCATTTCACTACAGAAAAGATCCTGCAGTTACATAAGACACAATAAAACCACTGCTGCCTGAGAAAATGGTTCTGCACACTAACTAGTTTTAGTAGAGCAGCAGGCTATAGCAACATTGGTTTGTTAACGAACAAACAGCTGCAGCTTTTCTACACCAAAGTTTTCATTATGGTCATTATGATTATGGCAAAGGCGAACTTCTACACTATCAGCAGAGCTCCTTCCTAATGACTTCACGAAATAAGGCATGTTTGGAGAATTGCAGCAGTTGCTTCTGGCATAGCACTTGCTGTCCCACAGACGTTGGTTCATATACCATCCTCCCCGGTAATCCCTGCCCGTATTACCAGACTCACAGTAATAGTCATTCCCTACATATGAGGGTGGATGGGGACCTGGGTACTGTGCACAAGGACAGTTGTCACCTTGGAAGTTATAGTCTTGAGAAAGGCCAACAGCAAATGTCCAGACATGCTCTCGAGGTGATCCGCGTGTAATTGAAATCCCATCCACATAGCTCTGATCAATGCTACTCTGACCTTCATGATCTGAAGGGGCAAACCCATCCATACTGTTGTGCTGCAAAAGAACAATAGTTTGAGGGAAGCAGAAAAAAAACAACTTGACTGAGAAAAATAGTTGTTTTATTCTACTTTGACAAAGAAAGAAATGAGCAGTGATGAAACACCGTTTTGCATATTTTTACTATGGGGGTCCGTTGTTACCAATGGGAAGAAAGGAGACAATTTTGCTACTGAAATTTTGCCCAAAATAAACATGTGGACACAATTGTTCAGCTGTTGAAAATTAGATTAAAATCCATGGCCCTTCTTTACAAAGGAAGCCATTACAGCCAGCTGGACGGAGTAGCAATGGGTTCCACAGTACCTCCGATCATCGCAGATGTATTTATGGAAGATCTGGAAGACAAGGCCTGCTTCACCTGTCCAAACCCACCAAGGATTTGGAAAAGGTGTGTAGATGATGTAATATCAGTTGTTGAAAGAGACAGTGGACAAGCTCTCCTACGTAACCAAATCCTCCCCCACATGCTCACTCTTCGTTTGCTCAAAATACCTGAGAGATCTTTCTTTGCAGTGGTGTATTCTTTCATTAAACTCTCTAACCCCTTGTCTACTTGATATACTTTGCTCAGCTCCTCAGTTCCCATTAATAACTCAAAGAGATGTACTGCTACAGATCTCATGGACCTGGGCAAATGTGTGTTCCATCTCTTCTGAACATTTGTGCTTGTCCAATTCTTTTGATTCTGACTCAGTGATTGTGACATGAATCATTGCCTCTGTCGGGTAAATGAAGTTTTGAACTTGACTCTTTCATGCCTAAGGTGCAAGAACTGTTGGTTAGAATCTGGATCCATCCACACACACACTCTTACAGTAATATACCAGTTGGCTCAATGATCAGCTTACTGAACGATGAACAGAATGTGCATAACCATCCTCTGCTACCAGAAATGTTTTGACAAATTTTAAGAACTATTGCCACTACCTAAACAAAGTTCTTGATCTGCAATCCCAATAATCAAAAAACGGATGAAAGACTGTCATTGAGCATTGAACATATTTGCAACAATTTGCTACCGATTGAAAATCGAAACACAAGTGAAAACACACGCGTCAACTGACTTCTCAAGAAAAAGACAAAATCAATGGCACTTGCCAAAAATGGCGTCCACTCACTAAGCAACTACTACCTTATGCCACATTTGCGTTACAAACAATAAGTCAGACATGATAAGAGAATAAAGGTAAAATTAGAAACTGAAAGAGAAACCAAGTTGAGCTTGATTGGTATGAACATGATCATGAAAAATAGCACAAGGTTAAAACAGAAAAATAGAGGTAAACATTGATCGTGCAGTGCATGTTATCACTTCCATGCACATGACACAGTCTCCTGAACACGTCTAGGACTATGCAAGCACACCTCTTTGAAGGACCTTTTCTGTGCTTGAGCAGTGTGACAGTTGATATGAAGTAGTAGGTGGGTGCCACTTAGAAAAGACTGTCATAAAGTTTGTTTGAATCAATTTGTCCACATCCACAAGAGCGATATTTTTAGAGATTTACACTCACCTGATAACCATAGGCAAACCCACGGACTTCAGAGTAAGATGTACCATGTGTGGTGAAGAAAGCTGAAGCACAACCTACCCTCCTCGTGGAAAGACAGAGTCTCTTTGGTCTGGAAATACGCTTGAAACCTGATGGACAGGTGCTGTATTGTTGAGGATTGATGTCAGTAACTCGCATCCAACCCCCTCCGGCTGTCATGTCACAGTACACCTGATGAGTAAAAGGAAAGAAAGAACAATCATTACAACAAAAGTGCAATACAGTAAATCCTGTCTTAAGTGACTTCCCCATGGTACGAGCAAATACAGTCTTAACAGACAGGTGGTCACAGCATACCAGCTCGCATGTACACATCCATATACTGAAATCAACACTCTTTTTATCATACAGTATTATAATAATGAAGACAATAGTCTTTCATGAGAAGCGCTGCCTGAATAGAAATGTGACGAGGAAGCACAGCGATCTCACTAGTGCTTTATGGAGTTGTGCGCCACATGAATGATGACTTGATCGCCATTGCATACTTCCAGATTCGTGTCAAGGCGCCTCATACTGCAACATCCAGCATTTATCTTTCATGATTCAACACTTGAAGATACCCACTATGAATACTAGGTGTGGTGGTAGGCTTTGACTGGCTTTGACACCTTGGACTTTGTACAAATAAAAGCCAATTTGCATGGTGTTGCATTTGCATGCATCGTCACGCGTTAGTGCAGTGGACTTCAACTTGTGGTCGCAGCGCGAGCTCTAGCTCTGTTCCAGTCACATGCCACTGAGAGGTCGTGAATGCACTCACGGTCATTGCGCACAGGTCAGAAACTGGCCTTCGTGCACATAATCTCGGTCGCTGGTCACGCAACGCAGGTGGTTGTTCCACGCAGTGCATTTTCAATATAAAATAGTCCGTGCATAGAAAAACAGTCACTGAAGGAAGGCAGTTGCTTATACCTGAGGTCGCTTAAGACAGGTTTTACTGTACATAGTTTGTGTGTTCACCATGGAAATTGTGGACAGAGCATATTGTTATTTAGTACTGCAATCACTCACCTGCAGAGCTCTGGTAGGCGTGTAAACCCAATACATTCCTGAAAGAGAGTAAAGAAGGGATATTTTTTGCTTTATTCTAAACCTGACACTGATTTTGACGATCAGAAAATGTAGAACTTCTGTTGGTCACGACCCTTGCAGCCAGTTCTGTCCGTTTTTGAAATCAAAGTTCATTTTTGGCAGTAAACCCTTTACTCACTTCTTTTTCTCCAAAGTCACCTACAAGGAAGATTACCAAGTAGTGAAGAAATTGTCACCTTCTGTAAATATGACCTGATGCCAATCTCTTAACCCTATCGCACAACAGTGTTGACAAAAATTTTATTTGATCAAACAAATGGTCATTCCGAATGGCAAAATGTTTTGACAATTTTCCAGGGAGAAACAACGAATATTCTTAAACCATGTGAACACATCCTCATGATATTATGTACGTATGCAACTGCAGTGACAGCCAGAGAGATGTGGCCCTACAGGAATTGTTTGTGCATCACACAATCTCTGGATGTTGGGTTGGCAGATATGATAAAGCACCTGATTCTAACCACTGTGGGTACTGGGTTCAAAATCCACTATGGGCCACACATGTCAGAAGGGTTGCGGTTCCTTCCTTACCCATATCTAAGGGTTTTCTCTGGGTTCTCTAGTTTTCTTCCTATCATATCAAAAAGAAATCACCTGAACACCCTAAGCAGTTATTGGAGAAGGTTATTCCCTCTCTGCCAAACTTGGCATTGCTGCTGATCTTGCCTGCTTGTGTGGGAAATGTTGTGGTTGTCCATACTAATCCTTGTGCCTAATACAAGTCACCGCAATGGTGGGAGCTGGTCTAGTAGGACTTCCACCACACCATTTGACCTGACCAACGAGTAATCAAAGAAGTATAATTGTTGTGTGGATGTTCGCATACAAATGTACAAATTCTTCTGCTGACCTAAACTGCAGTGACAGTGCCTGCATTACTTAGGTGAACAACTGTACTACACCATGATGTGTTTATTGATATGTGAATATGTTTAGTGGCAAGCTTTTTGTCCTTTTCAGATTGTATGAATTTCCTGAAGAATAAAACAAGCACTTTTTTGTTGAAACAATCACAAAAAATTAATTAATTTCTTCAAAATTTCATATCTTAATAACAGTACTAATTCTAGTAAATGTAGGTGCATCTATATGAAAATTTAGCCAGTATATCTGCCGTAACTACAAAGGCATGACAAGGTAGCATGTCAGTAGGTTATTGCTCTTCAACTTACCTGACTCATTAACACCAGCAGAGTGTATGTGTTTACATGATGGTGCTGCAAAATATCTTGATGTTCCCCACAGAATGTCTGCATACGGAAACAATGTTTTGTTTAGAAGTTTAGAAAGAAAAAAGTTAAAATTGGTTAACTAAAAGCTGCATGTTTGGCTGTCAATTGATCGTAAGCCTCTGCTTCAGCTCACCTGTGCAATTTTCACCTCCAAACCCAGACTTGCAAAGACAGGTACCAACGTGTTGATCCACACAAGTTCCTCCATTCTTACAAGGATTAGGATGGCAATGGTTGATGGCTAAGTCAGCAAGTGAAGGACAAACAGGTACAATAATTTTAAACAAACATCTCTCACACAAGCATGTTTTTTATTCACGTTATGGTCTGATTGCTAGAACTTTCAACAGAAATATGGCAAAGAAACGTGTTCAATGCACTCATTTATAGTTAAACTCCAGATGTTTCTATCATACATTGAGACTTTTGCAATGTGAAATCTCCAGAGTTTAGTTATAAATGAGTACATCGAACATGTTTCTTTGACGTATTTCTCATGAAGGTCATAGCAATTGCACCAAAACGTCAAATCTAATAAATGACCTGTTGATGTGAGTGATGTTTGCTTAATATCATATCTCCTGGCATAGTGTCAAGGAAGAAATACAATAATTATTATCAACATTGAAAATATTTAAAAACCAAAATTCCCTAAGGCTTCAATATAAGACAGGTAACTCCTAAACAGATCAGACTGAATGTAGGACTTGAGAGATCCTGACTGGGTAGTTAAAACATAAAGAGTAAATCCCAGCACATTAGTCGCAATGAAGTCTTTGTCTGACACTTTTGGTAGAAATGCCTACGGCTTTATCGATAACAAATGACATAGGAGTACTGAGGGCATAGGCTTCCCTCCACATTGATAACAAACTATGGGCTGGTGTTTACCAGTGAGGAATTTGAACATTTTGTCAAAGTGAGTGGTATTGGCCATTTGAGGACAGCATCTTAGCAGCTGGCATCAAACAGGCCTGCAGAAAAAGTGGTAGGCATTAAAAGCCACATAAACAAGGAGACTGGTTCACCACTGGAACGGTTGACTTGAGCACAGATGTTGTATTAAGTGATGTCCCAGAGCACCACAGGTAAGGCTACTTTCGAAATTATATTGGGTTGCAGCATATGGACATGTGCATCACTTAGCACCATCACAGAGCGGCCGGCGCACATGCACATTGCAGGCAAAAGACAGAGTTCTACTGTGTACATGAGGTCAGACCAGTGCCTGGCTGCAGGATGCAACAATCTTCATGTCTCTAGCCCTCTGTAGCCTATCACTTGCGTAGTTCATGGCAGATTAATGTGAAGATTAAGGTCAATATGCATGTGCCAAAGTCACCACTAAGTGGGTATCTGCCCATAGTAACATTTCTGATATTATTTAACCACATCAGGTTTGAGCTGCTTCAGCTTTCATTACAGGAAGCTGCACAGCAGTCTCAGCAGAAATGGCATGCAGATGAGCAACATGGAAGACAGTTGATCTTCTATGGTAGAGTATGTGTACATCAGGAATTGGCCCACTCTTAGACCTCCCTGGCTCCTCACAAGAGTGGTGTCCATGGCAGGCAAGGCACATTTGTCGGTGAGATGATAGATGGCCAGAAGTTCTGGAGGCATACAGATGACATCCAAGCCTAGGTCAGCATGTATGAGGAGGAGAGTGCTGCCAATCTGCAGGATATACATCAAGACACACCAAAACCAGGAAGAAACTACCTAGACAGGTACAGAGGCCAGGATGATGGCGGAGAACATCATGCAAAGGAACCTGAAGAAGCCCAAAGGGCGAAACGTCATTTTGTTGTCTCTTTTCTTCTTTTTTCTACTCCTTAAAATAAAAGTCTCTATGCAAAGGAGACATTTCCAACAGAGAAGATAGAAAGGAATGAAGCTAGAAGTACAGCAACAAGCAAGAACAGTACAGAGTAGGCTGAAAGGAAGTCAGCAAAGGAGGAAGAAGTGTCACAGTGAAAGTCACAACATATTAGGAAGGCATCAGAGCAGTTAGACCTGCAAACAGTCGATTTTAAGTGGGAGAATTGTGCAGAACAGATTATAAGGGGGAGAAATGTGATGGAGTGGTCAGCATGTTGTGCTCTTTAGTGCTAAATAAGTGGCATGGACCCTGTTGTCACATAAGGTATTTGGTCAGCAGTGATTGTTGATATTTATGGTTAGTGATTCAGAGTTTATTGTGTCTTGTTCTGCCTGACATGTAAAGCTGGTCTTGGGTGAGGGGTGCTGTTGGAGCTGGGTCATTACAATATTGTTCCCTGTTTTACTGCATATAATCCCTGCACCTAAAGCAAGTCTCTACAACAGTGGGAGAGCTCTGGGAGTATTTCCACAGCACCATTCAACCTGACTGGCAAGTGATCAAAAAAATATATTGTGATCTTGAACAATTTGTAATATCCCTTCTGCACTGTTCATCAACCAATAACTTCTGCTGCAGTGTATCTCATTAGTTTTGAATGCTACACTATGACATCACAGTAATCACTCCATAAAGGTCAACATGTTGTGCCAATAGGAGGATTTGCAAATTCCTTTACTTGGTAAGAAATATTGTCAGCCAGGTGAGATGGAAAACCAAAATCGATTGGACTTGTGCTGCCATTCTGCTATTCTGCATTATGAATGTTCAGTTCCGTGGATGACACCTGGGCAAGGACAAGATTAATAGGCATTTTCAGGCCTGTAGGGGCTGAGGAGGGCTGCACAGACGATTGATTTGTGTGCATCTGTCTGTCTGTCTGTCTGTGTGTCCGTCACGCTGCAACCATTACTAGCCAGCGTGCACTCTAACCGAATCCACCAGTCGCGTCTTTTTTTCCCGATCAAAATGTATGGTAGGAAGGCGTACATACTTCAATCGAGCCATGCAGTGCAACTGCAGCTGTAATGTATGCCATGAACCAAGGTCTACCTTTCTTTAGAATTTTCTGGTGGGTACGTTCTCCATTTACTTTTAGTCTAGACTGAGGTTTTTCTATTTCCTTGTAGATACCTCAGCTTCTTACTATTGTCTCCATGGTGAGAGGTTTCTATTGAGGAGTTTTCTATTTGCAGGTTACTATTTTTGAATAGAATACCTGCTAGTAGAAATGTGGTAGCGCTGCGGCTGCAGCTGCAGCTCACGTGCAATATCGCTCGAACATACGGCTGTGAAAAATTTCTTCTTTTTTTGTTTGGTTGGATTTGAACCCAGCATCCCTTGAACACCACGCAGGGATAGTTAAACTTTAGCTACGTAGCTATTCACCTTGAATTAAAGAAAAGAAATAGAAGTTATTGTTACAGAAGAGTTTCAAAATTAGAAAAAGCAATGCTATAGTTAAGAGCTGTGTTTGCCTGACAAGTTAATGTTTATCGTCACATTGTTGAAGACGGCACCTTGTCCTGAGCTGAAAACTAACCCTTCCAGAGCTCTGATAGCTGTGTTTTCCATATCAATTCTCACCGTGTTGCAAGATGTTCTTGTAACAGTTGACATTTGCATCAACGCAGCAATCCCAGAGGTTGATGGCGGCAATTTTTCAAGATGGCTGAGAGCTGTCTTTCCTATCTAAACGGTCATAAGCAGTGAGGCTTGCTGCACATTTGTGACCAGTGATGGCCTGGACTCCACGATCTTCGACCTGGCTTCCTTGAGCATAGTAACCACTGTAGCACGCACACAGTGATTGGTATAGCGATGCGAGAGACAAGCATGAGCTGATAGTTTAGGTATGAAATTGTTGATCCAGTTGTGACCCAGAGGAACTCTGAAAAACCAAATTCCTTTCTTCAATCCATCTGCAACCAGCAAGAGCTTGCTGAAAAGTTGAAAAAGCCGTGGTTCGTGAGAATTGAGAACGTCGAGCAGTTGACCCATGACCTTCACCTGAAGTTCACGTTGAATTCTACCAATGCAACTGAACTGTCAAGTGCCTAGCCCTCCAGGCGTGTTCTTTGTGTAAAAGTCATGCATGAGCTCTGTATACTCCTTGCCCTTCCTGTCAGACTTAAAGCAAATATTGTTCTTTCTAGATCTTAATTTGCAGACAACCTTGTTGCCGCGCAGGCCAAAGCGAAGAGAAAAACAATACCAAATATACTCTTGCAGTTTCCAATCTGCATCTCGAGGACGTCTTGAAAGTATTCATCCAGCCGTTTCCTGTCCTCCACAGAAATGCTGTCCTTGTGCTCCACCTGCTTCTCCTTAATTTCCATCACACTTGTTCGCTTTCAGGATGGCATCTAGTAACGCACTGCTCTCTTTGAATGATTCTCCAACAATAATGTTGACAGAATGTCCAAACGAGGTTAGAGACCTTTGAATGGCTGCTCTGGCCACAAGATAACTACCTTGTTGATAAAGTTCGCCCTTGGAGGTATGCGTGTAGCTTTAAAACTGCTTCAAGAAAGAATTTAGCTGTTCTGAAGAAGCAGTCTTGAAATCAGTATTGATACCTTTTTCCTTTGCAAAACCTGACACAACATGGAGCCAGTATTTCATACACAGTTTAGTCTTCTTGGGAACAGCGTCATTCAACTGCTTCTCCTGTTCTTCTTCTGTCATGTCAGAATGGTGGTGTTTTGCTGTGGGTGCATCAACCTCAGCCATGCTGCTCCAGTTTTTGCAAGCACACAGAGGAATGGCCAAGCTCATGCTTTTAAAGCATCAGAAAGCAAATTGAGATCAGGTGAAAGTGGAAAATTCTAAGCCAGTTTTCGCCTTGGGCACTATGCTTGGGCAATGCACTCAGGTTCTATTGTTTGGTAGGACCTCGAACACAGCTTCTAGTTAGTACAAATACGTTGCCAGAGGAAAACTTTTCGGAAGTCATGTGAGAAAAGGGAAGAGGAACAAATTCTAGACGCCAGCTGAGCCTTTGAGTGACCAACTCTTCCTGATTCGTTTTGCACCACCCTAGGCCCTAGTCAAGCTTGCTCCTTTGCCTAACCAGATAACTGAATACCATAGAAAAATCAAAGTAAGCCTAATCTCTGCCCAGGCCAACTCTCCCCGAGTCGTTTGCCTATCAGTCAGAGCACTGAAGTTTTGAAAGTGTTTTTCTCTGATATCGATAGCAATAGGGAGTCCGGGCCCACCACGGATTCATTTGCAGCTGTTGCTGTGAGCTCTGAGCTTTTGATGGAAAGGGCCACATAACTCATGCAGTTGAATGCATGCAGGTGGATTTGGTTCTGCCAAGCTGCAACACTTCCAGCATGCCAACACTGTGCTTCCTTCGTACATGTGCACAATTTATTATTGCTGTTTTTATGCAATGATAAAATTAAAATCATTACTGTTGTTATAACAAGTATGGCGTTTTAGGCACCCTTGAGTTTACTCCTGCCCAAGTATCACTATTTGTCCCTAATAAAACCCCGTCCAGCTATAACTACAAACTGTGCACATGTATGAAAGTTCATCATTTTATGGTTAATTGTTTGACACACTTTGTAGCACTCATCTCCCTAGGCTGCTCATGAATAGTAAAATTTTGAGAAATTTGACTTAGTATTTGATTACAGAGAAGTAGAATGTGTTCAATAGAGAAGCCATACAAGAACAGCATAGAGATATCATGCCTCTTACATAGCTTGTTGACTCTGTGATCAAGTTTTTCAACC